>JBBPRJ010000074.1:0-19418 GCA_038092975.1 Chalciporus piperatoides | reverse complement strand
TAAGTGTTTTGAATACAGTCCCATCGAACGGAATGTTACTCATAGCTGGATAGGATGTAGAGGGACATCTCGATCATTGCCAAGTTATCTCAACGACGACACATCTCCTCAAATTTACCACTTTCTCTCATTCGCAAACCATGGAGCCAACGGCAGTCGCTCAAGCATTCGTTTCTCCGCTCCCTCCTGATCACCACCCTGCTGCTGCTGTCGCTGCTGCTGATGGCCTCCCTCTTCAAGTTCTTCGTCTCAACTATGAATGCCGTCTACCTGAGCCATACACTCTCACTTGGCTAGTTCGAAACTCCGTCATGGATCCAATGACTGGATCTACGAACATAAGGTTGATACAAGCCTATGACCGCCCTCTGTCATACCATACCTCCCTCGACCTGACGCTGCCCAAACCCAACGGTGACGCCGTCCTCCCGATGAATGTAGAAATTCGGCCCCTTCAAAAACTGTCTGGCCGTCTAGGAGAAATCCGCTGCCACTCGTCCCATGACGGATATGTCAGGGGAATCTATTGCTACGATGATTTTCGAAGTGAGATGTCCTTCATGAAATTCACGGTGGATGCTAGTCAGGATGGATGTCCGGTCGTTGACACCGGCGAGTTTTCACCTGTGAAATTTACTGATCCTGATATGCTCTACTTGGAGACTATCGAGGATTTTGATTGTCTGCGAGGGAGGATTTTTTCGGGTGTCCATGTTGACCTTGTTGACACGGATATGGAAACAAGGGTGATCGTCGTTGACTTTGAATAGGAGGTATTGTTGTACGAGTGTACAATACTATACAGTTGTCGTCAATTCCGTTGTATGTAGTTCTCGTGCTCAGGGGGATTTCCAGTCTGACGATCTCGGTCGAGGGGTCGGCGACAAGGCTGCTCATCATTCTCTACGGGAGATGTTTCCTGACCGAGATTCTCCGTAAATCCGAGTCGGAGTCGCACACAAATTGTGGCACACGACATCGAGTCACGTACTCAGCAAAGTCGACAATGAGCGCAGTTGCCGTACTCACATAGACAGCTGTAGCTGGAAGAATCCTACACCAAGTCCGTCGGCCGGCGAAGATGAATAAGAACCAAAAAAAATCTACGCACAGTGGTGCCCAACAAATCGATGAGGACGAAGGAAAGCATCGAAAAGAAACAGAACCCACACAGCTCCGGTAAGATAACCAACTCGAGAAGTTTGTGCACAGTCGAATTGGTCCACCGACGCCGTTGGGAGAACAAGACGCGCCATGATTCAGGGGCCATCGTGTGTGCAACCACATCCGGAATGAACTTCGTCTTGAATGTCGGGAAGTGCTTCATAAGGAGTGTCGTCAGGAAGCGATCTTCACCAAGGGAAAAAAAGGTTCCTCTTGCGAAGGGTGTCGATGTTGCATTCGGCATACTCATCGACAATCCGGTTGGAGATGATGATAGGGCGGCCTTTGTCAGCGGTGCATATGGTAGAGGGAAAAACAGCCTGGCAAACAGGAGACGGAACCGAAGAGCGACTTGAAGGCTTTGGAGAGATGGTGGGAGATGTAATACCCATGGACCCGAATCGTTGTCCACCAAGAGCCCTCTTCGTTGGTCAGCCTAGTTTCACCACAGATACCGATGATGCTCGAATCATCCGCTGCTGAAGCGACCAAACGATTGAGGGATTCGGGCGTGACCGTCTGCACAACGGATTCAAAGGTCAACGCGCGTCGCTCCATTGAGTTCACCGACGAAACGTATCAGTGTCCACCGTGGAGATGTACTTGTAGAATGCCGGGTCGATCCCAATGACGTTCCTCGTCTGATGGTGGATCTCAAGCTCCAAGGGCTTTATCGAGGCATCAAAGTGTATGCGGTTGAGGTAATGCATGAGTAGAATTTGACCGTCACGCCTGCCATGGTTACCGGGTTTCGACCGCTCGGTGGGTTTCCCGACTTTGACGACGACCATGTACCTGCGTCCAAGCGTTCAGCAAACGTCATTCATCACATGAAAGGAGAGAAGGTACTCACGGAACGACATGGCCCTCGAACTCATAAAGACCCGAGTACAGTTTACCGTCATTGATATGCTTTGACCCTTCGCCGATCGAACGGAGCATCAGCGGCTCGCGGTCTACCGTTGTATCGACACCAAGGATATCCAGCACGATGCACGGCGTCGTCCTGTCTTTCCCACCTCCGATGATGTTGCCATCACAGATGATGAAAAGCAACTTGCTCCTGTCGTCATAGTTGAGCGCCGCAAGCGAGTCGATCGTGCGACGAAGCGAGTCTTCGCATTCGGTGTAACACAGAATTTGACACATTACGAATTTATCTAGCATCTGCTTCCCCGTCAATTTCAGTGCCGAAAGGACTGTGGCAGCGCATTAGCGATCTCGACCGTTAGACGAGAGATCGGCACTCACACTTGAGGGCGATCGACGCGTGAAGGATGCCAGTAAATACGAGGGGCAAATAGCCTTGCATCGTATACCTCGGGGTAGTCCTGAAGTCCACCGTGCCAAGGTAGAGCGTATTCTTGAGGCAGTTGACATTCGCCGCAGCCGTTGCTGCATCCGAGTCGAGACCAGCGATAGCATCGTTCAGGTTTGTCGAAATATCCTGGCCAGTTTGCTGCCTGAAGACCTTGGTGATATCCGAACTGGTAAAGGCTCGTGGCTCCTTGGTTGATTTGCACGGTGTTGACGCAGTCGCTCAGGTCATAAACGCCTCCGTTCCATATAGCCCCAAACCTATCCATCGATAGCGCTCAGTCAGACAGATTGCGAGGTGGTCAGGGAAAAATATACCTCTGGATGTTCTCATCCATGGCCTGCGAATACACCTCGGATGCACTCCAGACGAGCGCACCCTTGCGATGGTTCTTGATCTTGGGCGGATGTGCTTGTCCAAGATGTAGATACGGTAGGTAGGAGGACGACCGATGACTCCCGTAAGAGCGTTGGAGGTAATAACGTGGCAAGACACGCAGTCGACGGAAGCCTCAGGAGGGCCATGCATGTCGCGCTGGGTGACACGGCCAAACCAGTCTTCGATAAGTGTCTTCCCGAGAGCCTCACCTGCAGCAACTACAGCGCCGAGGTGAGCGTATTCGTCCAAGGGCACGTCAGCGAGAATGGACGGTGGATGTCTTGAAGGAGGAGGCGCCCTTCAGCACCTGCCTTGATGGGCGGCGTCTCTTGATGACACTGAGAGGATGGCGAGGTATGAGGAAGCAGAGGAACTGACTGGATGGGGCATGAAGCGGAGGGTAGGCAGAGAGTTATTCGGGACTCACAGTGGCTTGACGGAGGCCTCACATACAGTTCATAGGCATACAACTGACTTGAGCTTGATGGCGCAAGATCAGAGGGCGGCCGGAGAGGTTGCTGGAGTTTCCACAGTGGTTGCCACTGGATCTGAATGCAGGGAGTGAGCATATAAGGGTTGAAGCCAGGCTTGCTGCTATCCGTCTCGAGGCAGACCACACACAGAGGGACAGGTCCTTGAGTTGAACATTAAAGTTGAACTCCCATCACACCACACCACACCCCCAACCAACCAACACATCTTAAACCCAACCCCCAGCATCTCAGCATGGGGAAAAACTCAGTCGAACGTCTGGTGCTAGCCAACTGCAGGCAAGAGGAGGAGGAGGTACTGCTTGCCACTGTCAATCTTCGGGATCTTTTCGAGGCCTACAAGGCTGACCGCCCACGGGATGAACTGCCAATCCCACCTGAGTGTGGCTTGATTCCAGAAGAAGAAATGTATGTTTTTTCCGAGACCATAGCTGCTGTCCAGCCACAGGATCAGGCATCAGAGGGCCCTCAGGATCCAATTCTTGGACCTCTGTTGGAGGAGGCCTCCCAACTGGCACCTTATGTTAGCTGGCTTCAGCTCAGGCCTGCTACTCCTTCCTCCGAGGACCCTTGCCCTCCAACAAAAAGGTAAGCCATGGATCATCTTTGCTTCCCCAAGTCCCACCTCCTCTTTCTCAGGTTCAGGACTATGGGCAAACAGGCTGGTGACCCAGACCCAGATGCCCCAGCCAGTGCCAGGCATGCTCTCCTGTCAGGCAGGCAGGCTAGATCCAAGCGCCGCCGCCGTCGGGTTGGAAAACCTGCTGGCAGTGGGCCATCTGACAATCCCCCAGAGGTAGAGTGCCTGGCAGCTACTAACTGGGCTAGCAGTACTGAGCCAATCCCCAAGCACCCTTGCTCCCAGAAGCGCCCTTATGAGAATGGGCCCGGTGAGCCAGTCTTGGCTCAAAACAAGACTGGGAGAGGCTCCCGTCAGCGCAGGGCAGCTGAAAGACTCAGGGACACAAGGCAGGTTGCTATAAGACTTAGGAGGCTGATTCAAAGGGTTTTAGAGACCCGTGTAGTGCTAGAGGTTCCAGTTGACATTCGCTCAGCTGCAGTGACCAGCACAGGGTGGTTTGGGGCCCCAAGGAGCAAGTCTGAACAGGATATCCTTTCCGAGTTGTTTGAGTCTGGAGATATCTGGGATGAGCTCTCCACCTTTCGAAGGGTTTCTTATAAACCGTGAGTACCCTTGGTCCAATCAAGCCATCCACTGATGCAACAGGGTGAGGCCAGGCATCACTCCACCCTAGTCTTTGATGAACACAGACATCTTGTCCTTGTCAGAGCCTATCAGGCAGATTTTGTCTTGGAGCGGATGCCAGAGCTAGGTCTTCTTTTGCAGGAGCTTGTTGGAGATCTCCAAAAGCGGAGGCCTGGGCTTTGGAGAGAATGGTCCAGGAACCCAAGAGGATATCATATTCCCTTTTTGTTGGGCTGGCATCGTCAGTATACTGGTGTAAGTGGATCAAATCATCTTCTCTGTTCTCCCTCTAACAAGAGGGGCCATGCAGTGGCCCACTTTGACTCAGCAGCATAATCTGAACCCAAAACGGTCCAATGAATTTATCACCTCTCCACTAGTCAAAGACTTGACGTGGGTGAATCTTGTTTTTCATGCTGAGTTTGCTGATTGCCCTGGCAGAAAATTTGTTTGCTGTGTTTTGAAGCTTTATTTTCCTGCCTGTGCTATCCGCTTTGAAGCTGCAGTTAAGTTTTGGGCAGAAAAGGGCGTCAGGGCTCAATTTGGCCTTTTTTTCAACTTCTGTCCCAACATTCCCTTACCTGGAGGCAGGGTTCACACTGTCCCCCATGCAGACAGAAAGAATATTGCTGGGGGGATGTGTGCTTTGATGGCCTACCATGCAGGCAGTGAGTGCCACTGCTTTGAGGTACTTTGTGTCTAACTTCCACCACCAGGGTCATTTGAATCCACAAAGCGAGCCTGGCTAGTTGTCTGGGAGCTGAAGGTTATCATTGAGCTGCCAGTTGGGGTGCTCCTGCTTTATCCATCTGCTCTATTTTACCACTGGAATGTGGATATCACAGGTAAGCCCTTAGAAATTTTGCCATCCCCCTTCTAACCACTTTGGCTAAGACCTTGAGGTTATCTGCACTGATGGGCCCCGCCCAAATCCCATGAACAAAGATGAGTATCCTCCTTGGGCTGATGATGGAGAGGGAAGGGGTAGCTTGGTTTGGTTCAACCAAGCCAGCATGTTCCAGTCTGCTGAGCTTGGTACCCTTACAGTTGAGGAGGCCAAGCTAGCTGGGATGGATGGCACCACCAACTTCAAGGCAGATGCCCATAGGGTCTTCACTCCAGCAACCCCTTTTGCTTTCCCAACTCCAGACAATCTAACTGAGGCTGAGCTGGAGCTTGAAGGTTTATCAGAGTTATCTGATATATCTGAGGCATCAGAACTCTCAGAGCTCACCCAGCTTTCATCTTCTGGATCAGCATCACAATGAAGCCCTGGATTTGGTTTGCTTGGCTGAGTCCTGGCCCTGCTGCAGTGATAGATCTTTAGGGCCCCTTGTACCTTAGATAGTCATCAGGAGTTTAGCAATGTCCTATGCAATCCTATGTTCTCATTTCACTTATCTCAGCCACTAAGAAGCCCCCACTGTAGAAAGCAACTGATTCGACTTCAAAGCTTAGGCAGTTAATAGATCTGCAGATCATACAGTTTCAAGACAGAGGCATATGCAGCTGAGGCACACAATACATCAAGTCTAAAGGTACTTCTTGAGAGGTAACATGTTGGCTAGCAGAGCATTGCCACTGAGAAGACCAAAAGTTAAGAAACGGCCAACATATGAGCAACTGGAATGAACTCACAACTAATGGAGGATAAAGAGATCCTCAGGTGAAAACTGTTCATTGGAGAATTCCTGGTAGGGACCTGGGTAGGGGCAGATTGTTAGTCCCCAAATAGCTCCATTAGACTTGTGTTAGGAACATTTTTCAATGTCCATCCTTTCCATGGCACCTCAAGGCTTGTGCTCATCCTACCCAAAATGTCATTCAACTTATGCAGACAACTGACCCTGTACAACAATTGAATCCTGAGTCCAAGGTATGACTGCATCCTCTCCTCCTCAAGCCGACCCGTCATCCTGCTCCGCATGGTGGTGTCGGCCAATTTTCTAGCAACAACGGACAATCAACATTTGCCCCCAACAACTGACTGGTAAGGACCACGCACCGTACCAAGCCTGTGGTTCCCGCCCAATACCCTGGTAATCAACTCTGGGTGCCATTTCCGCTGTGCCTGGCTTGGAGAAATAAAGTTCCCCATGACAATGCCGTCGGCTTCAACCCAAAGCTGAGTAGCACAGCTCACAGATGTGCCACAGTGCCAACTTTGGCCCTCTAGTTCAGTCGGGGTCGGTGACAGAGCGGGCAACTCTTCGCATCAACAGCGTGCTTGAGGTGGTGAGCTTCATTTACGGAGGAGCTGAACAAACCACTGCCGGAAGGGGCATCCTATGAATTGGACGACGCGTGTGCGAACTCCCGAGTGGACGACGGGGGCATGGACCAACCTGTTGAAGAGGTAGCGAGGGGTTCAGCAATCTGTGCTGGCAGTCTCTTGCTCGGTTCCGTCGGGAGCGATTCCAGTGGGTAAGGGTGCAGCCACGCCTGATTCTCCGTAGGTGATTCATCGGCGAGCATAAAGCTCAGAGGGGGCCCGCAGAAGTCTAGGAGGTCCAGGAGGAACTTTTTGGGGACACGTGCATCCCCATGTGCGCCGTTCGTCAGCGGCATGGACTAGGAGCCACTATCCGCGAAGCTGTCCTCCGAGTTCAGTCGTTTCTTCTCGCCTCTCCGTCTATGTAACTCATTCTCCAGGCACATCGTCGCCCCGGGTATCGTCAGCTCGTCCCCCAACGGTCTCTTGCCAAATCGGATGAAGAAAAACGAGTCGAGAGTCTGTGCAGAGTGGAGAGCCAAGTGAATCGAACGCAGAGGTTAGCTTGAGACGCGAAAGGGGTGTTCTCGTCGTCAGCATTGTGCTGCTTGAGACGTTGCGCTTAGAGCCTTTGACGGGGCGCATCGTATGGCTGAAGCTTTGCTCTGTGACGTGGCGTCAAAACCCATCCCCCCGACAGGAGAGAAGAAATTCCACGGACCTGAAATGAAGCGCGGGGTTGCGCTTAGCCTCCCATGCCACCTATTGGCGGCCACAAACGGAGGGTGCAGCTCTTTGACGGCGTGGCTTCCGTCGTTTTCTTCACCATACAACCCCGTCTTAGGATCCGTTTGTGGTGCGTCCCTCACAGGCTCCGAAAAGTCGAACCGAGCAACCCCGACACGGTTGTTCGACGAGAGCTTGTCCCAACCGAGAGCGGTGGGCTGGATCTTGAACGAAGCCCTCTTAGCGCCTAACGTGAGGGAGGAGCTTCCCATGCCAGATGACTTGCATAAGGAAAACCTTCCCCCCGAACGAGGACGACCAAGGGATCCATGTCCCAACCAGCACGTCTCACTGGGAAACAATGGTCCAAGATCAACTGCATCAAGCCAAAGGTCAGAAAGCTCACTGTTTTTCAGCCTCGGCAAGTTGCCCGCTCCCTGAGTTTCGAGCGTGGTGGTGCCAACGACATTCGTTCGCCGCGGAGAAGTTGCGATCAGCGCCTTTGCTCATCGCCCACGACCGCTCGAACTTCTTCTTGGTGCTCGCGCTAATCGTCAGGATGGAACCCGCGCCACACTCGGGGGTGATCAATGAGCAAAGGGTGTCAGCAAAGACGAGAAGCAGAGAGCTTCGTAGCTTACCCCGCGGATTAGTCCCAAAGTCCACCTCGTCGAGGTAGAACACACTCCTGACACAACCGACGTTCACGGCAGCCATCTGCGTACCGAGACCAGCGACGACGCTGCCCAGGTTCGTCGACATATCCTGGCCAGCTTGTTGGCGCCTTGGTTGATTTGCACGGCGTTGACGTAGTCGCTCAAGTCGCACACGCCCCCGCCCCAAATGGACCAAACCACATCGGTCGATGGCGCTCAGTCAGATAGAGTGCAAGGCGGTCAGGAAAAAATACCTCCAGATGCTCTCATTCATGCCCTGCGAATACACCTCGTATGCACCCCAGACGAGGGCACCCCTGGGATGGTTCTTGATCTTGGGCGGCAGAGTGGACCGTCGACACCGATTGGATTGGTTGAGCGGAGTGTGCTGTGTCGCTCCCGACCTGTGCATGGCAGTAGGAACGAGTGGGGTGAAGTTCTTTGGGGTCAATTCCAGCGAGGCTTGCGTGACCGACGGAGCGCGTGCGAGGGCGAGCTGAGGGGGGAAATACTCAGTGAGATCTTGCCCAATGAGCTCGCTGAGATCGGCAACAGGCGGTTGAAAACAAGGGGCCATTTTCGACGGAAACAACATTATCTTTGGGAAGTCCTTGAACTTCATGCATGATGCACCGATGCCCGAGGTCTGCGTGGCTACGCAACGCTCATGTGGAGGGGAAGGAGGTCTGATGGTAGGCTAAGTACACAAACAGGTGCGGCTAAAGGAGATGGAACGAGTACGGCCCAGGGTGCTAATGAAATGAAGCCTGTCCCCTGTCGCTTCCAACGACGAGCTTAATTACTAATACCATTCCAAGCCATGCATCCGCGGTTCCATTCCTGTTCACCTCACCCTTCCTTCCGAACAACCCCTGCCACTTCGCCTACCCCAGTCTGATTCTCGCAAGTCTTTGACCTGCCATTCCCATCCCTCCAAATTCACCTGCCGTTGGTCTCGAAAAACCAGCAAGGCGACCCGACCGCTCGTGTCGCCCGCACTAGGACAAGAACAGACCATGCAAGAGTTGGCGGTCTCGTACAGGGCACTGGCAGTGTCAAGCCAAACGAGGCCACCAAGCCCTCTCATTCTGCCAACAGCATCAACAAAACTCGTTCCTCCTTACCCCAACAGCAACCACCCGAATCCAACCAGATTTCCACTGCCATCAGTATTGAAAATCACCCGGTTTCGGCTGTTCCAAGTTCACTAGTATTCGCTGGGAGCTCAGCGCCCTCCCATGATGTCAAGGATTGTTCGGTTCAGGCTGAATCACATGTTGTGCGGGTCTTCTTTCCGACCAACTTGTTCCACAAGGCAGCCATGCAGTGCGGCTCCCAAGAGTCTCCAAGGATCCTCCCTCGTAATGAAACGCCAGGGTTTCATGCCACTCCGAATCCCGGCTTTTTAGAGTGCGCTGTCCTTGGATGACTTGAAGGCGGTCTCACTAAACTATCCACCGGCAGATGCATAGAGACTTCGCCTATCGAAGATCTTTTTCAACCACGTTCGGTATTTATCCCATAGCGGACTCCTCCCGGTGACTGCGTGGGTGGGTGACGAAACTATGAACCATATTTCGCAAAGACTGTGTCCACCTGGTACGCCTCGTTGTGCCCACACTGCAACCTCCGTTTCCAACTACGTGCGGCGTCCTGTCTTTCCCAGATTCCTGTGGTTGAAAAGACAGCCCTATCTTGTAACAATGCTTCACAACTCGTCTCAGCGTTTCCCATGACCATTCCAAGCCCAAGAAGCTCGTCCGGCTACGACGATTCTGGTACCCCAGCGACGGGCTCATCGTTCCGGGCTTCGGGTGGATATTCACAGTGCAATTCCCGACACAGAATGAAGCCGAGGAACCTCGTTGTCTGTATCGACGGCACATCAAACCAATTTGGTCAGAATGTAAGCATCTCCGACGTGTGGTGTTTCTTTCGCAGTTCATGACCGTGCTCAGAATACAAACGTCGTGAAATTATTCGCCAAGATCGACCTCGAGACGGATCAGCCGAAACAATTCGCCTATCATTCAAGTGGGATCGGCACACGCCCCAAAGTCACTGCATATTTTTAACCGGATGGAGCGGGCATTCTCTGACAAATTTGACACGGCTACCGCATGGTTTGTGGTCGGGACACGTCTTGTTTGCGCATTCACTCAACCTATGACAGGAACACGGAGGAGATCGTGAAGGATGCGTATGGATGGTTAGCTCGAACGTACCAAGAAGGGGATCAGATATACCTCTTAGGTAGGCTGAGGTGGTCAGTAACGCTTGGCCGATGCTAATAGTGTTGTAGGGTTCTCACGAGGGGCTGGCCAAATCCGCGTTCTGGCGGGTATGATGCACGAGGTACGGTCTTAGTCCGTGTTTAAACCGTTCATGATTTGAACCACTGGGGTAGATTGGGTTAATAAGGACACCTACCGAAAAGCAGATTGGAACGTCAGTAGCCTTTTGCCCAGCCCGCACGAAGTTGACGAAGGGGCTCTATTGACAGTGCCTGGGATCGTTGTGAGTCCATTCGTTCACGGAAACCCAAGACAAGGCAAACTGCCAGAGAATTCAAGAACACGTTTTCGTGGAAGGACCTCGGAGTCCATTTCGTTGGTGTCTGGTAGGTTTCGCCTCGTACATTCTATCACTTCTCGGGGCTCACATCGGTCAGGGATACGGTCTCCTCCTTAGGTCTTGTAAGAGGGGACGTCTTCCTGTCAACGTCTTCCTCTGCAGCGCATGCTTGCCACCTCCGACACGCTCTCGCCCTCGATGAACTTCGGGTCAAGTTTATGCTGGAGTACTTCCATGAAATGAACTCTCAAACGGACGACGGCAGGTGCAAGTATACCGTCTCAGGACATTCAGATTAGACAGAGAGCAGCACGAACTCGGCGGAGACGAGGAAGACAAGAGCCAGCGAGATCAAAGAAGTTTGGTCCGCCGGCAGCCACTCCTATGTGTGCGTATCTCCACTGTCTGGTACCCAGCTTTATTCACCGACGAATGTTGGCGTAAAGAGGCGGCAAGAGCAGACCGGGAAAGTTCCTTCAAGCCGGTAACATCTCGTTGCTCTGGATGCGCCGCGAAGCAGCTGCAAATGGTTTGGTATCAAAGCCGACGGATATCGTCTGGTGCCAGATGATCTCGACTTTGGAATCAGCGACTCGATGTCAACTGGATGGAGAGTGATCGAGTACCTACCTATCAAACATCAAGTATCCTTCAGCGGTGCTGGCGATGACTCTCGAAGGTGGGTTCCATCGTATGCCGGTGGCTCTGTGTCTCATTTCGCTCATTAGACTTCACCGCTTGCAACCTCGTCGAATAATCCCCGGTCAGAAAGCACACGCTTCGGTTTTGTTTGCCAACGCGTATCGACCCCGAGCAACCCTCGGAGAGGGTTTGGGCATTCCGTTTATCCAGTAGGTATCTTCGGATATGCCGCTGGACAGGGAGTTTTGGGAGACGGGGCTGTTCGACGACACCGCAGCACAGGAACCTGCTACCTACTTGGGTGGCCAGCAAGGTGTCGCACCGATATACCTCGACAGACCGTTGTTTGTGCTACGATTCAGTGAGTTCTGCGTCGGCGGCATTCATGCTCGACGTTCAAACCATCCATCCTTCCAGAGGAGGGCAGGCAATGCGTCAGGAGCGTGCCCGATTGGCAAGGCAAGTTCAAGGGTCTCATAGAGAACGCCAGTTGCCCAAAGCTCGTTAGGCTGGTTACGATCGTCGCTTATTATGAGGCTCGTGAGCTCTCTATCTCGTGTTGTGTCTCGATCGCCCATAGCTATTCATCGCAGCGTGCGAGGACGACATAGATCCCTCCAGTCACACCAACGACATCCAATTCCCGCAAAGGATTTTCGACGACGCAAAGAAATGTTTAACCGACATTCTAGCTGCACACAAGCACCGTGATTGCCCACGAGTGGTCGCACTTCTCCGACCTCTGACGAAACACCAAGTCCTTCGGGATCGTATTTTAACCGAAGATGTGGTGGAGAGTCCCATGGCACTCCTGGATGCATTCGTGCAGCAACCAGGCCCATACTTTTCACAGGCAACGGATGGCGTCAACTGCCTCCTGGAATGCGGTGCGTACGTGTTAGGCCGAGTCTGGCTCGGTGGCTTACAGTTCCGCAGAGGACGGACGGCAAGGACTCGTCCAGAAGCTTGGTTCCAATCCACCCGGTTCCGATAGGTCCAGGCTCCTACAGATGCTGGAAGCGGAAGGTGAGTACGAGGAAAACCATGGTATGATTACGCTCGCGTGCATCCCTCTCTTTCCTGCAGATCCGCACTACCTGATTGCTTCACTCCGGGTAGTGATGGCGTTGGCCCGCATCCCAGAAGGTTGGTATCAGCTTTTGTTGACTCCTGCAGTTCGAAGAGGTGACGCTTGTTCACAGCGAAACCTGCATGTGCTGTGGTGAAGCCGAGGCTCCGGGCCCTAGCGAGGAAGAACAGGTCGCTCGTTGGTCTGCTCGCGGTCGAAGCACCGCTCCTCCTCTATGACCGGAGCGAACTAGGTGCGCCTGAGGGCTTCGAGCCGAGTTGGCTATTGTTAACCAGAGTTGCAGAACAACTGGATCACCACGGTAGGAATATTCGAACTAATCTCGCCAACGCGTCGGCCCGCTTGAGTCCCGGAAATGAGTATGCATCCTCAGAGAACCGGGGTGGAAACGGTGCAGGTCCTGGACAGGATATCCTGCATGAGCTTTTTGGACTAAGTCAGTGAAGTTGAGAGCGCTCGTTGTGATTAGGCTGACGATATTTGCACCAGATGGTCAAAATCTCCTTCCCCAACAACGAAAACTCATTGGAGAGCTCAAGAAGGCTGTACAGAAGGGATATGCGAGGGGGAACGTACCGCTGCTGCTGTGACAATCTTGAAACTTTGCGAGAGTAGGTTGGCCTTTGTTCGATAGCTTGCCCTAGCTTATCACTCCTCAGCCGGCGCCATCAACGCATACCTGCGCGACATCCGTATGTTGGAAATCTTCATCGACCAATTGGAGCGTAAAGATGCATCGCTCCTGGCAGCCTATGCATTAGCTACGTGTTTGAAGTAAGGTAGGTCAATTCCTCTCCGTCGAGACACCCAAGTGGCTGAAGCCTGAAGTTGATATCAGACGACATGAAAGAGGCTGCTAAAGACAACAAAATTCATCGTCAACATGCTGCGACTCGACTAATTCGATGACGCCGTTGGCCAGGTGGAAGGGTTCCAAATCTTTGGTTACTTCATGCAGCACGGTAAGGTCCTAGCCTCGTTCTATGGTGTTTCCTGCATCCTCACATATCTACGTCCAGCAGACCTCAGGGAGGGCGGGTAAACCGAAAGAAATCCGGACCAGTCTAATCTGCTTAGATATCCTCCGGTCCTTCGGTACGCACTCCGACGGACCGCATTAGTACGTCGTAGCTGACATCCTTCTGGACCAGGACGGTCCCTGGACTCGAAAACTCGTCGAGAAGAGTCTAGATCGCCTATGGATCTCGGAATGGAAGGCACAGAAAGCAGGCTTGACGATTCTCTCTGCCTTGGCCCAGACGGGTACGCACCGTATTCGCACTACCTTTTGTATTCGCTCTCAATTTGTCCGTCTCAAGAGCACGGTGTCGCAGCCATAAGTCCACGGATAGCCGAGATGCTCGAGATGCCCCTGCCCTAAGGCTATTTGCCACTTCAACCCAATACATCGGAGCCAACCGCCCAACCAAAGGTCACCCAGCCAACCAAACTCCGGTTCTTCCAACCACCTACCCAGACCGGGCCTAGCCACCACCTCCCCCAGCACCCTGCCATTCGTTCGAGCTAGCTCCATCCTGCGATTCAGAAGACGAGTCCAGCAGTGGCCCATCGCTTGACTCGCGCCCTTCATCCTCCTCCAAAACGACTCCCGTCTCTCCCAGCACTGCCATCCTCGCCGCAGCGCATGGCTTATCCCCACGGGTTGTGGGGGGAGGATTAGATGCAGGCTGCGAAACTTCTTGTGTCGTAATTGCCACGTCGGGTTGTGCGATCGCTTGTGTTTCAGGTGGAGACGGTATTTCATCTTTGAGAATCTCTGAGGGACCTTTCGGTGTCTCGTTGGTTTCCTCTTTCAAGATTATCACGTCTTGAGCCTCTGCTAAAGATTCGTCCGTCGACTCCTTCGAGGCATCTATGGACTCGAGCCTTTCATTGCTGTAAATAACAGGCACGAATGGGGCCATCGACAGTTGCACACTGGCTTGATGGTCGACATCCATAGCACTCGATGTCCGGTTGGCATCTTTTGGGAGATTATAGACGCCAGTGAAAGTTTCCTTGATGACAGAAACCTGCAAAGATGCACGTGCACGTGTAGCATCGACTTCGGCACGAATCTTGGCCAAGTCGGCAAAGTCTACCTCTTCGATCTCTCCCTCGGGCTGAGCATCCTGCCTCTTCGAAGCTTCTACGATTGCATCGACCTCTTCGCGAACCCTGGCCAGGCCCGCAGAATCAATTTCTTCCAGCGCGTCGGAAGCGTTGCCATCGGAGTCTGAGTCAGAGGTAGTTCCTCTGAAAATCGGGCAACCCGATCGGCGGTTGGGACATGAGAAGCTTCGGCCGTATCTAAGAGTGAGACGTTCGATGAGAAACAGAGCAATGCCTTGGATAACGCATCACTTACCAGCTGATTCTGGCGTGGCTTCCAACAGCTTTTCAGAGTCCTGGAACAGGATAGGCGTGAGCTTGGCCGGCACGAACTTCACAGGCCTCAAGAGTGGTCGCTCGACAGACAACAAGGTGGACAGTGGGGCATCTTTACCGAAAATTGGGAGCATTTGAAGTGTCTGAACCAGCGTCGGAAGCCATGTCGTTGTCGGAGTAGATGACTTCGCCTGTGGTAAGCTCTGAGCTCTTGACCTGGAAATGGAGAGCGAGACGTTTCCTTCGATGTTCGAAGTTTTAGTGCATACATGGAGGGACGTACCTCTGAATGGCCGGTCGGGGCCTGGAATTTGGCAAAGATGTCGGGAAAAGGCCTCAAAGGCCTCGTCTTTGACATCCAACTGTGTAATGACGTACTCGACATTTTCATCAACAAAGTCGACCGTTCTCTCTCTTTGAAGTTTATGTCGCCATTCCGGGTGTCGTTCCTGGTGCCTGTGCAAAGAGACCCGGGGTTGGTGACGATTAACGCACCTGGCTGCTCGAGGGCCAGGCCTCACAGGCGGCGGGCACTTTGGAGTTGCGTGGTGCACATGATGCAGCGCTGAATGGATGGTGCCAGCGTTGTAGCGACTCGAGAAATATCTGCGATCAAGTCGGGTGGATCAGGGTCAAGACCCAATTTTCAGATTTGATTACAATAAGCGGACGGGTAAGTGTGCAGATTGAGGTACGCAACTGGCCCCGTCGGCTTGTGAAACAACTTGAAGGCGCGCCGCTGTTGAGTTGAGGCCGCCGTCCACACAGGTACTTACCACCCACACCATCTCACACCATTCTCTCAAGTCGATTGAGGACTGGCTGCTGCCAACGACTTGAAGGCGATTTTTTTTGCCTGCGTCTTGCTTCCTGTTCAAGGAGGACTCGGAGGAGCAGCACTGTTGCGTACTGTGGTCTCAACCCGCATGCATCGTACACATACGGGGTCGGTTGGTACGAGCTAAAGCACCCAACCTGGTTCAACATGATGACCGCTAACGGGCTTCAACGAGGTGCGTTTGAGTTTGTAAGCCCTGTCACCGCTCACCCGTCTTCTACCTTGTTCAGTCATCCTCGGGATTTTTGCCGTTCTGGGACTGATCCTGACTTTTTGGAGGTTATACTTCCGTCTCAGAATTGCGCGCTTTTGGTGGGAGGATGCATGGGCAACGGCTGCATTCTTCACTGGCATTGTTTGGTCGACAGTTGAACTGAGTGTCTCAGATGACTTCAACGGTGGTCAGTACTTGTCTGCGAGTCCCTTGCTCACAGATCATCAATCACTAACCCGCGTTTAGATGGAACCCGCCAAATCACTGAAGCGTGGATATACACCATTACATTCGGTTTAATCATCATGTAGGTACGCTCCTCCTGTCTGCGGATCAACATCTCGACTGGGCATATTAGAATGGTGCGGATGAGCATTCTATACTCCATCATCCGCCTTGTCAACAGACCTGCCGTCCTCAACTGTGCTCGTTACGTTGCCGCGTTCATTTTTTCGTCCGGGATAATACTCCTGACCATAAAAATCTGGCGGTGTGCCTCAACTACGACTTGGCATCACAATGTCGTTGCCAAGGGAGGATCGTACTGCTCAGTGGACCTGTGGTTCGCCATCATCGAAATCGTAAGTGAGTAAACAATTTCTTTTCGCCTGAACATGCTGCAGGAATGGGAACTTGGGTTGATGAATTCGCCGCATATAGTTGACATGATTTCCGTCCTCATCCTCGTCGGGCTTCCCCTTTGCATGCTTTGGAGAGTAAAGCTGCCATCACGTCAACGGCGGATGATCCTTTCGATCTTCGCGTCCAGCATCCTCCTTGCCATTGCTTCCCTCTTTCATACGATCGGCCGGCTTTCCTCTGATTTCCTCAGCATGACCGCTGGTCTTAACCTTGAAGTGAGTTTCGCCCTCCTTTCGCCTCTCCTATCTCGTACTGACTTGTTCGAACCGTCACCAAAGGTGGTGCTATCACTCTTCATCTGCAATTTATTGGTCTTCGTGACGTATACGTACCGATACCTACTACCTAGGGAGACCAACCCCACAGATCATACCGCTTTGTCTGCACAGGCTACACTGGGCACCGATTCAGATGATGATTTTACGCGACCGACGAGATATTCTCAGAGTGGAACTTCGCACGATATCCCGTTGACGACGATCAGCCTCGAGTCATATACGACGGCATCGTGGACTCGAAACGAAACCTCGTGGAATCAGAGTTGCCAGAGTTCTGTCCTCTCTCCTCACCTTGTGTAACATATACCGGATCGAATTTTGGAAATTTTTTTTTCTTTCCTTCTGATTATTGCGTACGTATGTATAGAGATAGTAATCTGGGTTTTCGCGGGTATACAGGGACACTGGAATGCACTCGTTTTGTGTGCACAACAACGTAGCTTGTACCAAAGGACAGGCAAGTACGAAAACACGTCTACAGCGACAAAAATTCCCAATTGAGGGTTGTGCACCCTGCGAGCCAGCTGCAGCCCAGGCTTTCCAGGCGGCTTGCATGGAGATAACGAAGGCTTCGCCCTCCGGACTGTCCGATCCCTGCAAGGACCATTCGTAAGGGTCGGGGACAGGGGTGAGCCATCCGTCTGAGTCGAAATGCAACAATCCAGAGGACGAGGAGGAGGAAGGAGCTGAAAGTCTCTTCCTCGACTGCTCAGCCTGTGGAATATGTGTATGGTCTCCCCAGAGAAGAGACAAGTGATACACCGAGCTCACAAGAAGCGCCGTCGACGACGAATCCAAGAACGTGGGCGGGTTGTCCGCGTAGTTGTGGAACAACCCACTGGAAGAGTCCTGGGAGAGCGACTCGGAGCCAGAATCGTTGGTCAAACAGAATAATAGAGACCGAGTACATACAAGATACCCTCTCTGAAATCCAATTGGCAGGGTCTACTTGCTGGGAAGTAAGCGCGGCTGCGTATTGTGACCTTTGAATCGTTCCGAGGATGCGAATCATTCCCGCCGCTGCCCATGCATTTCCTGTCCCATCTGATCAGCATACGCTCGGAAACAAAAACGCGCCTGAGATTACCTGTAGACCAATGTCCAGGATCCGTCTGGTCCCCGAGTACGATATGCTTCCAGAGATTGACCGAAGAGTCCCGAAGGTAATTGCGGTAGAGCGTGATCTGGGTATACGCTTCTTTCAACAGCGACTGATTTTCCGTAATGACACCATAGTATGCCAAGAAGGGTGGTACCATGTACACAGAGTCACTCCTACCAACAAACCTAAAGTTAAACGCACGTCCAACCACGG
Organism: Chalciporus piperatoides; assembly: GCA_038092975.1. NCBI lineage: Eukaryota > Fungi > Basidiomycota > Agaricomycetes > Boletales > Boletaceae > Chalciporus > Chalciporus piperatoides. The sequence goes on along the minus strand of JBBPRJ010000074.1, from coordinate 1,285 downwards.
ATCAAAATCACGGTTGCTTCGCTTACCAGAGCTGTAATTGGGCCACACGATGAGAGATAGCACCGTCCGTGGTTTGAGGTACATCTTCGAACAAGAAATTGAGCTGATCCGTCATAAGGTAGTCGACATGCGAATTCAACGAACGTCACGCCCAGTGAGAAACGGTTATGATCGGCTATGCCCGGGTCTGACGAGATATGATTTTTAAAGTAGTACACACCCTGTCATACGTAGGCAGATCTCACGACTGAAATGAGAATGTTTTGCATGCTATCCGATGCTTCAGTCTGTCCGAGCATGCGCAACACAGAAAATGCATAAACGAGCAGATTTCGACAGATTCTCTTTACAGGATTTACTCGCACACAATCTGACTACATATGCCCAGGCATGCTTTTATTGTCCGACCGATCCTGATTGCAAAATGCTCGCAAATGCTCGCAAATGATTATGACATTCAGGTAGTACACGACAGGGGTTACAGTGCGATACAGTCCCAAAACGGAAGGAGCGCTCGAGGCCGGCAGAAAAGAATACAGAAAAAGCACATAAAATGAATAAAAACATACAGAGCACTGCTGCGAATCTAATCCCACAGAGAAGGTCCAGTTTGATAATGCTACAGGGTAGGAGCGAGGGGTCTTGGTCTAGTAAATGGTGCCGCCCTCGAAAGTGGTCTTGTGCCAGGCATTTTTCCCGACCTACAATATGATTAGTTAAACGAGTCGAAAGCGGAATATACTCACCAATTCCAGTACTTCCGTCTCATAAGCCTGCATGTTTGTTAGATAGAATCAAAAGTGGTATAAAGGAAAAGGCGCACCTTGCGCTGGGTATCATTGAGTCCGTCCCAATATGTTCGGAATTCGTCCCTCGTTCCGCTACGGTTCACCCGATGAAGCCAGCGGGACGCGCAGAGATTGCTATAATAAAAATATATTAGCAGAACCGGCACGAACCGCGAAAACAAGGACTTACAACGCCGTTTTGTACTTTGACAAGCACATTTTACGGCCGCCCGAATTTCCCTTAACCTTCGTCGCGTTCGTTTTCGTTGCATCGGCCTCGTCGGTTTTCGTTGCATCGGCCTTCTTTGTTTTCGTCCCATCATTTTCATTCTTCTTAATCTCGCATGACGGCTCGGATGGGGTGGGTGCGGGAGGAAGGGGTGGCAACTTGATTTTTAAGGTACTCGTTCTGAGAGCTGCTCTGACTCGCAAATGCACATTAGTAGGGTTCGGGAGAAGATGCTTCACTTACAGAGGATTAATATACATTTTCTTCG
>JBBPRJ010000073.1:0-19637 GCA_038092975.1 Chalciporus piperatoides | reverse complement strand
CACCGCCGAGCAGGTTGTTGATGACTGTCGACGTTCCTCTGGTTAATGTTGTTCTGGATAAAGCCCTGCTTGACGGGCTTCAGTATTGGGCGGATGATGCTGCTCAGTTGATTGAACGCAGTTTTGCCAGTCATGATAGCGCAACAGAGACTCTCCCAAGTCGTAATCCAAGCTTGATTGGGAGCCGGTACTTCGCTCAAACGCGGCGTAGTGGAACTCACAGTACGGATGACAGCACAGTTGGAACTTCCGAACGTCCCAGTACCGGTGAAACCGTCATAAAACTCGGTATTGCAGAAGGCACGTCCTTTCCTTGTAGCAGCAAGCCTTGTCCTAATCGTTTCCTTCAGCTTTGATCAGGTTCATTGTTCCTCGTAGCGATGAATCCCACAATCCACGACCTTTCGACATATCTGCTTTGGGGATAGATGCGCTGATCGAGTTGAAGCCAGAAGGCAGGGTATGTGCCTGAGACTGACAGCTTAACTCCTCTAACGCCATACATGTATCAGGAAGAAACTACTGTGACGGCTGGAGTCACGGATCTGCGCATCGCGGACACATCCAATGATGGCAACTACACACCGCTTCTTGCTCCAAGTTCTTCCAATAGTCTAGTGAGTACGCGACATCAGTTTCGCTCATCAGCTGAGACGCGTCCGCAGACATCCGCACCTAGGCCCACAGTGAAGACCAGGATAACATCCCTCGTGGTCCCAGAGACAACTGCCAAAGAATCACGGATAAGACTCTCGCTTTGGGGCTTCATAATTCATGTACCACCAGATCTTGGCTTTGTGAAGGATTTAATGGGGTATGCCAAGGCACCGCCAGGGGTACGTATTCTGAATTGATCTCTCGGGCATAATGAATATCGTCCTTTAGGTATTCGAATCTGTCGTGCCCTCTGAGTGTACTCGACTCACGATTGCTGTTGCTGATGTATCGGTCCATTTAAGGGCACCGGACTATCCAGGAGCCGCTGTGTTGTGTCTCGGTGAAGCTGAATTCGCGACAGAACTTGACGGGAACTCGGTTGAATCGGCGTTCAAACTAAGTACTTCATCATCCCACATTCTGCTCGTAGACTCGATTCAAGACGCGTTGGAGTCCACTGAGACAAACCCAAGTTATTTCGGTCGCGGAGTAAATGCCTGGAAGGTCAGCTACTCGCACTGGCAGGCGATTTGATCATCCACTGAGTCTACCTTAGAATTCAGGATACGCCTTGCTTGCAGAGATCGCTCAAACTCAACTCGCCTTTCGAGCAGACAACTCCATGTCGCCACCAAGTACTAGCGTCAGCATTTCTCTCCACCCTACCCAAATGCTTCCAGATAACACTTCTTCAGGTTATCATTGACCCGATTGATCTCCGGCTGCATCTATGCGCAGATACAATCAGTGCTCTCACCGGCTTAATCACCAGCCTGACGCACACCCCGAAGGAATCCGCCGGCGATGAGTGGGTCGCTCTCCTGCAGCTTGGTAATCCGACTGACGCCATTCAAAGGATCCCTCCTCCAGCTTCTAGAGTGCCTAGCACCCTTACTGGCGACGCTGGCCGTGATATGACTGGTATGGGTGTTCTGTTCGACTATTGCGATTCAGCTAAAATCATGCGTGTAGCTTCGTTAGACGAGCTCGCCTTTAAGGTCCTCCCTGAAGTCGGGAGTATGGCAGACCTCATATCAGACGACCTACCCTCTAACCTGGACTACTTGGATGTGTCTTTTGGAACCGCTGCTGGTCTCCGAGAACTTAGGGATGATGACCTTGACGATTTCGACACGGAGGAGCAAACCGGGCACGATACACCTGTAGCCGGTCAACTCGGCATCGTGTCAAATCTTGGTGGTGAAACAATCCGCATCTTGAAGCCATTTTCTTTCGTCGAACATCATTTCAACACGATTTCCCCCGAGGCTGTGCGTGACCCGAACAGGTATGAGGTCGTACTTGTTGAAAATTTGCAGCGTAAGTTGATTTCATGCAGCCACAGCGACACTACTTTGCGGATACGGATCCATAATTCGAGTATTGTGCTCTTCTTGCATGACGGATTCGACTGGCCTCGCACGCGCAAAATCATCGAGAAGGAAATCAAGGAAATGCGCAAGAGGCTTGCACGGATTCGCCAGCTTGTTGCAACTGGGCAAACCCAAGAATCGATAGACGAAACTACCAGCGCAACACTTTTCAACTCGTTCCATATCGGACTCGAACAAGACCTGGAAAACATGGATCCTGACACCCTCATTGCTGCGATTGATGACGAACTTGGTGATGCCACTGAGACCGGGTCCGAGAGTTCTTGGCAATCCCTCCAACCTGCTTCCCCAGGCCGACCGCGAGTAGTGTCAACGCGCGTGCATGGGAGGCGCCTCACCCGTTCAAAGGGACCTTCAATCGAGATTCGATTGGAAGGCTTGAACGCAGAGATCGACAATTACCGTCCCGGCGCAACCTTGGTATCGCGGACATTGATCTTGGTCAGGGATCTTGAAATCCTTGATCATATCAAGACATCCACGTGGAAGAAGTTCCTTACTGACATGCGATCGGACTCGCGAGGTAACATCAGGGAGACCGGTTCCAATATGGCACGTATCGAACTGTTGAGTGTTCGTCCATCTCCGTCACACCTCGCAGAAGAAGCACGACTTCGCGTAAGTCTAACTGTTAAACTGAGTAAATACCGCTAATGTTTTTGCCTCTCTACCAGGCAAAAATCTTGCCTCTCCGATTATACGTCGATCAGGATGCGCTTGACTTTTTCAAAAAGTTTTTTGCATTCAAAGATCCTGATAGCCCATCAGCGCCAGAGGGCGCGGACAAGAGTGGCGAGATTTACTTCCGTGAGTTGCTGCTCTCTCTTGCGTACATCATGCGGATGAATGACTTGGGACGTAGAACATGCCGAGGTCTTCCCTGTGGACATCAAGCTGGATTACAAGCCTCGACGTGTCGACTACAGAGCGCTGCGAGAGGGCAGAACGATCGAATTGATGAACTTTTTCCATTTCGATGGAGCCGAAATGACGCTGCGACATCTGACTCTGCATGGCGTATGTTCGCTCCAAAGAATGCCGATACCCAACTAACATTCCATTAGATCACCGGATGGCCACGCTTTTTCGACACCCTGAACGATTTATGGACCCCTGATGTGAAGGCCACCCAGCTTGTCGATGTCATTTCCGGTGTTGCTCCCATTCGATCCGTGGTCAACGTCGGTTCCGGTGTCGCGGACTTGGTCTTACTTCCAATCGCACAATACAAGAAGGATGGACGCATCGTTCGCGGGGTCCAAAAGGGTACCAAGGCGTTTGTACAATCCACTGCCATGGAAGCTATCAAGCTCGGTGCTCGCCTGGCTACGGGTACCCAAGTGATCTTGGAACAGGCCGAGACTGTGCTAGGCGGTCAGTTTAAAGACTCCGTCACCACCGAGGCTCTTCAAATACCTTACGAGAACGAGTACGCCGAAGATGAAGACTTGATAAGTCGCTATGCTGCCCAACCATCCGGGATCAAGGAAGGAGTTCAGTCAGCCTATCGCAGTTTACAACGGAACTTGAACTCCGCCGCCCAGACTATTCTCGCAGTGCCTATGGAGGTGTATGAGAGGTCTGGAAACGAGGTGAGAACTATACGAACGCGAGTTGGTCGTCTTGACTGATAACGTGTAATCTTAGGGAGCAGTGAGAGCTGTAGTTCGCGCCGTCCCAATCGCCGTTTTGAAACCGATGATTGGGGCATCCGAGGCAGTGAGCAAGACCCTGATGGGACTTCATAATACCCTAGACCCCAACATCCGGCTCGAGAACGAAGCCAAGTACAAGCACCGTTAATTCACTGGTATTCTTGCAACTTTGTACTACTTAGCATCACATATCTGTTGTACTACATCATGTCACGTCTGGTTGTCTATCTAGACATACATTTGTTATATTCAGTCATTCCTGATTGTCTGTTGGTCCCTTGCTTCCGAGTCAACATCTCATGTTTCCAAGCAATTATGGTACAACATGCTAATATGAGCAAGTAGGTTCCTCAGTGCCTCGGAGTGATGACCACATATCCATCATCCAAAGGACTGGTGATATATGCCTCTGAAAGCAACATCTGAACAGCAAGCCTAAAATGCAACTGAGTGGAATATCAACTGGAGTCGTGATATGTAGACTTACTTAAACTCCACTTCTGTGCATCTCTGTGATGCTTGGATTGATTGGCCCATCTCATTGATTGAGATACCATGGCTTTTGTCCTCTTGATGTTTCATGTACTTGATAATGGACCGTGCTAGTGGGCTGAGAGTGCGATATGGGCTGTGTTTTTGAGGGGTGAAGACACTGGAAAGTATTGCTGATGAAGAGGATGGGAGATGAAAATGAGATGTCTCTTGCAACCTAGAATTGGCAGGTGCTGCCACAGTGGGGGCTGCCAGCTTTGCATGGATTGCATGGGGCTGGGGCTGAGGCTGGGGCTGAGGCTGAGGCTGAGGCTGGGAAAACAAGGCACTCTGGGCAGCCTCATCATTATTCGAGTAACCCCCTGTCTCCTCATTCACTGGCAATCTTGGACCTGGTTCATATGGCTGAAGCAACACTATGATAGAAAATACATCAACAACAAAAATTCACCAAGCTCACCTGGATGTGCTGCTCAATGAGCATGTTACTGTGGATCACATTGAGGATGTGATACATGACTTGATGGTAATCCTGAACTGGCTGGATGGATTTGAGTGAAATCCATGGCCGGTTTTTACCTCTGAATGGGACACCAGTGACCTGAACATAAGTCTTCTCCCTTGATGGATTGAATAGATAAGTGTAGACCACCATGCCAATGGAATGACATAGCTCACAAGGTTTGTGCTTGGTCCCATTCATCCTTATCACCTCCTTCAGGCAATGTATAGAGGAGGCTAGCAAAACCCAGGGAGGCTCTTATTCTCCCTGACCCATCATCTAGATCATAAATAATCCTTCCTGCCTCGAAGTTAACACCAAAAACATGAGCAGTCAAGGACACCTATAAGAATAATTATGTCAACTACAATTATAAAAAGTCAGTAGTTCCAGTTACCTCTCCAAAGCCTCTCCCTTCAATGACCAAACACTGATTGTTGATGATACTGGTGGGAGGGGGCTCAGCAGTAAGAATGTGAGAAATGAACACAGGACGGAGGATGTCCTTCCACAGCTCCTTCTTGTCTGGCTCCCATGGAACTACAACAATGGGCTCATTTTCAGGCTGGGACATTGTTTATGGGATGTGGTAGAATGGATTAAGATGAAAGGATAACTCTAAGTAGTGCTACCCAATTAGGTAGTCTCCCAAACCCAGACTCTCGATGAGCAGAAGACAGTCGTTCTGCTCTACCGAGACCAATTAGGTATGTTTGAGTGCACAGTGTGTCAAATGCTGGAGCGATGGCGCGATGGTCAGTGTAGCTCCCATAAGGCCAAGGTAGTCCACAGTATGGTAAAATTACTGTCCAGTCCGCGAAGGCAGGTCCATAGTAATGACACCATTCCCCTCAAACTCAACCTCCGATCGTGCTGTCAGAAATGCATAGAAGACTGGTGGCAGCCCCGCGGGGTCGACGTTCGCGCCGGAACTACGGGGTACTTTGGGCAGGAGAACTTGTGCGGCGAGTCGCGATTGAAAGGCAACCAGGCAACCAATCCTTGAAACGGATTTCGGGAACGCCAGAACACGAATGAATCAGATTTTGATAATACTCCACCGCCTTGCTCTCTTATCCCATACAGTCACGAAGAATATGTCAAACAACATCGAGATGAATGACTTGACGCGGTTACCTTCGAACGGGAGCTCAGTTATTCACGGCGATGAAACAGGGTCAGAACAACATGAAAGCACGAATGTACTGCGAAGCCTCGACTCGGACATCGACGGGTCGGTTTCAGTTTGGGCGTGGACCTCATCCGCAATGTTCGTAACAGTTCGCCTTGCATTCAATACGGGTTAACACGTTCACAAACAGCCTTGGAGTATTCTCCATATGCCTGCTTCTGTTCCCTCGTTTCTTGCTTTTCTTAGCAGAACCTTCAGGGGGACGCGGAATTCCACTAACGTCACTTGAGAAATACCTCTCACTTCAACTAGGCATCATCCTCGGCACTTTGGCCATCACCATCATTTCAACGGTAAGCAATCGCGTCACTGTCTTTGGGAACACCGTCAATAGTACATTTTTCCAAGTTGCCAAATGAATGGCCGACCCGTCTTCAGCACCCAACGGAGTCAAATAGCCACCCCCTTTTGTGGCCAATGACAACAACGTGCCTTGCAATGGCATGGTTCTCCTTTGACAATCGTTCCGTCGGGACACTGGCGACAGTCGCCCTATTAGGTTATGGTCTTTTGGGGCTGTTCGGGTTGTGGATGGTGTGTCCTTGAATCTTGTGCTACAAACTTCAGCGGAGGTATTAACGTGCTCCTCAAAAGGCTGTCTTTGGGGGTTCATCGTCAATCTCTCGTAAGACAGGTGCGGACAAGCATACTTCTGCATTTATATTTGGCAACAAGAGTGCTGCCTCAGCCAAGAAGAAGTTATGGAAAAAGGATCACCGCAAGTAAACTCATTGTGGGGGCTTGGTCATACATCAAGCTCCCGCACGGAATTTTCCTTGTTTTTGTTTAGCAGTTGCTCGAACTTGTGTGCATTAATTCAGATCTGTACTTGTACGCAATGTCATATGTGCATTAGTCGAAACGCAAGGATATCCTACATATTCATAACGACGATCAGCGACCGGCGCTGTTACCCATACCCATCATCTTGAACATGTCTCCGAGGTTAGGCATACCCCCACCCATTCCCGGAAGTCCTCCTAGGCCACCCAAACCACCTAGTCCATTACCCATCTGGCCCATCATTCCTGTTTGAAGTGAGCATTTTGAATGGCCCAACGAAAAAGGAAAACGAGCTTACTTTGCATCTCTTCCATATCGAACTGATCACCTCCTTGACCCTGCATCATGGCCTTCATCATCTCCTGCATGCCACCCCCACTTCTTAGTTGCCGTTGCATCTGTTGTAACATGCCAGGAGGCATGGCGCGCTACGGAAACGGTGTAAATATCGGGTAACCCCCGTTGGGACAATATCCGCCACGCACCTGCATTGCTTGAATTTGAGCTGGGGTTGGCGCACCGTTCGCGCCGCGACCCCGCCCGCCCGCCGCGCTTTGCATCTTTTGCATCGCTTGCAGCCTAGGGGAACAGATAATTGACACAAGCCCACGAGCACACCGTATTACGCACCATCCATTCTTTCCACCTGCTTGCTTGGCCATATTGGCCATCATTCGATATTGGCATAACAACTCTTCAACCTCTCGTACAGTGGTCCCACTTCCTTTCGCTACTCGTGTCACCCTCCATGTCAGGCTTACCGGTTTCCCATCTTTCCCTATTTCCATAAACATCGACCCATCGGAATCGAGTTCGGCCGCGGTCATACTGTCGGTGATGTAAATCATGCGTTTCATGCGCAGCGAACCTTCTTCATCCGATCCAGCGAGCAACTCTTGTGGGAGCCCTGGGATCATTGATGCAATCTTGCTGATGGGACCCCTGAGGAGCGATATAGCAATTAGTAGAAACAAGCGAAGACGTGAAAATGAAAACGGACATATTCATGACATTTTGTATTTGTTCCCTCCAGTCTCTTATGCTAAGCTTGCCTTCCTCCAGCTTCTTCGCCATCTCCTTTTGTTTATCCGGGTTTTGGGAAGCCAAGTCTTGCATGTGCTCCATTAAACCCTGCATATCGCCCAAACCAAGTAGCTTCGATATGAACGGTTGGGGAGAGAACCGATCAAGGTCATATAGATGTTCTCCAACACCAAGAAAGATAATCGGTGTTTTGGTGGCCGCAACGCTTCATAATCTGTCAAGTCTTGAAAATGGGTTGACCGATGTACTCACGCAGATATGGCTCCTCCACCCTTGGCATGCCCGTCCATCTTTGTAACAACGATTGCGCCGAAATCAGCGCTCTCTTTGAACGCACGACTTTGAGCCTCTGCTGCCTGACCTATACGATATGATCTAGGTATGCCTTGCTGATTCGAGGATACAGACTTACCTATACTAGCGTCGAGAATCAGTACCGTCATGTTCGGTTTGACGGCTTCACCGATTTGAACCATCTCCTCAAACAGTTCGGATTCTTGCTTATGTCGACCAGATGTATCCACAATGATAACCTCGAAACGTTCTTTCTTGAATTTAGCAACTCCCTGTGCTGCTATCGCGACCGGATCAGTTTCAGTATACGACCCAAAGTACGCGACTTTGGCCTTCGTTGCGGATTGTCGTGTTTGATCGAATGCTCCGGCACGGAAGGTATCAGCGCAAACGATACATGATTTAAACCCTCTCTTCTGATAATACACGGCGAGTTTCGTGCATGTCGTAGTCTTTCCGTTACCCTAGAACACGCTCGGTCAAAGTTCTCCAAGCGAATCGATCGATTTAGGACGTACCTGGAGGCCGACAGCCATAATGACATTGGGTTGCCCTTTCTTCGGCTTGTATGGCTCAACCCCCGGATCGACTAGGTGGACGAGTTCATCAAAGACGGCCTGGATACCAGAGGATAAGTGTATATGATTCATAATCTGGTGGTGAGGGAACCTTTTGTATGAGATGTTTTCGGTTGGAATCCTTGGACTTTTCCAAGCCATCCAATGCAGACTTCACTTTCGCCTTTACTTTCTGTCTCAAGGAAGCTACAAGTTTGACGTTGACGTCAGACTCGAGGAGTGCCGCCGTGATCTCCTTGAGCGTAGCATCTAGTACCTGTAAACGTGTACACCAGCTTGACCCGGATCTCGTAGACATTGACTTACCTTCTCGTCCACGATAGGTGCCCTACTTAGGGATGATAGGGCTGCGTTGAGCTTCCGTCCCAAATCCGCGAGGACCATGGTGGACTCGGCAGTGAGACAAGGATTTGGTACCGTGCGAACTCCCCGTATTCGACTAAACCAATGGCTCACAGCGACTCTGAGGAGGAAACCATCGACGACCTTGAAATTGACGGGACTACCGATGGTGACGGCGACGAAGACAATTACAACGAGATCGACGAGGCACTCCTCGGCGCTCTCGAGGCTGGCGTGGACGACGTGACGGAGGGGGACGATGTATGCACTTAACCCCTACTCCTTATTCGACTCGCTCACATTCGCGCGTTTCTCGCCTAGGAATCACGCTCAGAGGACACAGACGAGGAAGAAGATGACGAGTCTGAACCGTCTATCGAACCGACCGTGGATATAGGACTGGAACCATCTTCACCTCCTGTGCCAGCGAGCAGACCGGCGTCTTCTCGATCACCCACACCAGAGCCTCCCAAGGGTACGATTCCTCTTGTTCGAGTTACTCAGGCTCAGCAAATCATTAAACCAGTTGTCCCACAAGTGAGGCCAAGGTCTCCTTCACCGGCCGAAGTTCGTAAACGTACCTTGGCCTTCCCGTTCACGCATAGGGCACAGCTACCCAGATCTTTCACGGTGGAAGCCATATGTGCTATCCCACACCCAGTACCCACCCACTCCCTTGCTTCCTCCTTCTGCGTGACACACCTCTTAACTGGTTCAGATGATGGTTATATCCGCGATTATGACATCTTCGCATCTGTCAATGGGAAGGTTACCTTGACCGCTCCCCAGCGCCACCATTGCAACGTTGTCGAGGGTAATATGAAATCTGGACAAATACGGTGCTGGTGGGAGAATCCTGACTTTATGAACTTGCAAAATGGCTATCCCCAGGGCAGCGAACCCACATTATCGCCAGTCTATAGTCTGGCTATGCATTCTGATGCACTCTGGGCTCTCGGCGGAACCAGTGTGGGTGCTCTCTATCTTCGCATTACACTGGACATTTATGCAGAGCGATGCGCAGCGTGGTCACATTAACTTATTCATGGTCCGACACGATCCTGGTCGGCTGATGCACGTACTTCAAGGCCACCGTGGTCCCATTTCGGGGCTGTCGATCGATCACGACGAGAAGGGTTTTTTCAGCGCAAGCTGGGACGGAGAAGCTCTTGTAAGGATCACACTTCGGATCGCTGGAATCACCTCTCCACTAACCGCTTTCCCAACAGCAATGGGACTTGAACACCGGACAAGTCGTCCGAAAATTCACCGCCCATGGCGCGCAACTCGTCGGCATTGCAGTAAGACCTATGAACACATTGTCCCAACCTATCAATCAAATACCCTCTGCGGGAGTGGGTGGAGAGTCGGAAGCGTATGACGCTTCTACGCTTACATCACACAAGGGCCCGAGTTCCATCGTGGGAATATTCCCCAACGTTGCGGATAAGGCACATCATCAGCCGCAAACCTCGAATGCTTCCGCGAGTCAAAATGCCATTTCCAACTTACCAACTCAAGAATCCGATGCTAAATCTGACACATCCTTCGATCCTCTATTCGACGACGAGCCAGACCCCAATGGCGAGGGCGACAATATCTCAGCTCCGGAAGGCGGTGCGGACCAGACCATGGCTTCCCACAAGGAGAACGCTGCTCTCCATATGGGCCTTGCGGTTCCCGATGCCGCACCATCTGATTTTATGTCGCAACCCCAGCAGGCAGCACGATCATCGCAAAGTTCCGTTGTACCTCCAAAGAATGCGCCACCATTACTCAGTGCCGAGAACAGTGCCATATTTTCCCCAGATATGCTGATGATCTCTGCGATCGATGGGCAGATCATGCTCTGGGATAAGCGAGTCTATACCCCAGGAAAAGGTGTCGGAAGATTGTGGTTAAGCGAGAAGACACCCCCTTGGTGTGTTTCTGTACGTCTTTAATGCTTTCCCAACCGATCGTGTGGCCAGCGAACACTTTCACAGGCGTGCTGGTCCACAGATGGATCGCACATCTACGCCGGCCGAAGGAATGGAACGGTCGATGTTTGGGACGTTCGCTTGCTGGGACGTAGTGGACCGTCCAGTACTCCTCGACTGCTCAAGAGTCTTCGCAATCCTGCGAGCTCGGGGGTAGTGTCTTGTGTGGTGCCATTCCCTGACGGTCGCCACATCGCGTGGTTCGTATTGGGGTCTTATGGCAGACAGGGAATGCGAAGATGCTGACCTAAGTTTGCAGCGCTTCAGTTGATAATATCCGCTTATGGAATGCTGCTGAAGCTGGAGAAACGGACGGAAACGTGAAGAGCAGGGGAGGGGTTCAATTCAAGATCATACCAGGTCATCACGGAGGCTATGTTTCTCAAATGCGTATGTCCACCACATTCAGTTAAATGTGGGACAAGTCAACTGACTCGCGAGCTATTTCCAGTTGTAGATCCGGGCGCACGTTTCCTTGTGAGTGCTAGTAGCAATCGTGGGTGGCACGGGGAATCTACCCGGACTGTATTTGTACACGACATCAAGCCGAATGTATAAGGTTCCTCGATTTGTTCGTCTGGGTTACGACATGGTTCGGAAAGGGAAGAGTGAATCGTGTCTGAGGGCTGGGTGTTAGAATAAGATTACACTTGGGACATTTGAAATGGGTGCATCAAGTGTATTAGGTCCCGCGGTAGAGCCGCAAACTTATTTCCAGAATCACAACACTGTGTCTGTCAACGATGAGCTTCTCGTCATCCCTCGCAATGGGAATATAAGACCGGGAATAGACTCCCTCACACTACCATGTCACCTACCTACTCCTCTCCAAGCGCCTCCTGCTCATGCGACTGAACTACCCCCTCGTATTTCCTCTCAACCAAGTCTCCTACGTCGGAGAAGATGACTCCCAATATTTCACCGAGCTCCACGGCAGGAGATTCAACGCTCTCAGTCAGCGTTACATGCTCCCCGCCGATGATGAAGAAGTCAGAGTAAGCTCTCCCATCGTCTCCCGTACCCCTCGGCAGGGTTTTTATATCCGCTTTTAGAGATCTGAGCTCCAGCATCGCATGATGCAGTTCCTGTTTGGTGGAAAGAACTACGTTGGCCCTATGAAGGATGTGTTGTCACCCCAGGAAGGTCAGGAGCGTTGTCGTGTCCTTGACCTGGGGACCGGAGGGGGATTCTGGTAAGTCTTCCGGAAACGCATTCGAAATTCATAAATTCACTCCTCGACACCAAAAATATAGGGCTATCGACTTGGCAGATGAATTCCCTGAGGCAGAGGTGATTGGCGTAGATCTTGCCCCCATCCAACCACGGTAACAGATGCCTCCCTTGCGCCCGTATCCGCATACCTGATCTATATTCTCAGCGAGGTACCAGAGAATTGCACGTGCGTCATTCGATCAACTGAGATATCTCTACTGAACGAACTTGAACTTGGATTTTTAAGTTTCGAACTTTCTGACCTCGACCAGTGGTTTCTACCCTACCCAAGCGCTCATTTTAACGTCATCCACGCGAGATTTATGCATACAGGAGTGAGATGTTTGCTCTCTTTTTCTCCTCGTTATTATGCTCAATTTCCAATTTCTAGATTGAAGATTATTCCCGCCTTCTGCATGAGATCGCGCGGATGCTTCGGCCAGGCGGACTTGTCATTCTGATAGAGTCAGATAGCGAGCCCATTGCGGATGGGAAAACTGCCACCGAATTGACCCGTGCCGGACAACCGTCAGGGATGCGTGGTTGGTTCGCACTGTGGGAGGCATACAGGCAATGCCTCCGAGACAAGGGCATCGACGTTAATGTCCCTTCTGAACTCTCCAATCTCGCCTCCGCGACAGGTGCGTTTGAGAAGATCGTTTCACAAGAGGGAAACATTCCTATTGGCTTCTGGCCCAAAGGTGAGCATGAACAAATAACATGCGTCGACGGACGTTTCATTGAACATCTGCTCGGCAGACCCTGTGGCTTTGAGCATTGGACAACTAGCATGGATGAACTATGACATCATGCTTCCGGCTCTCAAACCTCTGTTCTTGTCCGCGGGGATGCGTGACTGGGAAGCAAAGAAACTGATCGAAGAAGCTCAGCAAGATCTCTATTACCCACTCGTCCGACCTTCCACGCGTCTCCACATCGTGCACGCATTCAAAAAAGCCTGATGACTACCGGTCTTTCGATTTGCACTCCATTGCTTCTCGCTTTCTCGGGACATTCATTGTACACGCAAAAAAGTATCATACCCCATTATTATACCTCCCCCTGTATACTATCTTGGTTGTTAATTATCGTGTTTAGCAAAGCCGCCGACATCGCGGAGCGACTATGCTCCCCAACAGGCATCCTGCGTCACTCTCGGGAAATGATGTACATCAGTGGCCGTAGCCAGCGGAGTAGCTAAGTTCGCAGCCGACTTCAATGTCCAGACAGTGAATGGTAAGAAATTTACCTAACCTGGGAGAGGTGCAGGACACTGGAGGAACAGACCTTTCGCCATCATCCGTTTTCAGGGGACCAGCTGGTCCTAGAGCCCTTCTGACAGGTCACACACATCCCGTGTGCTGGAACCTTGCATTAAACATGAATCAAACCTCACTGGTTCTCTTTGTCGCATTATCGTCAGTGTGACCATATGCGTCAAGGAAGGCAGCTGACCATGTCAATGTTACGAGACCCGGCCACCCCGAGGGTAAATGTAAACACCAACATCAGGTTGCCATTGCTCTAGTTGTAATCCTATCTGGGGACGGTATGGGTACATGCATGCAGATATAACCCTCAGTGTAGGGTGGTGTATACAATGTCTTTCTGGGTCAGCCCCGCGTGAAGTACGCTTTGGCTCCGTGACTGGCTAATTCTGATTTTGCCTGTAACAAGCAGTGAGTGGAGAGTGTTTTCTGGAAAGGGGTCCCTTACCTTGTCCATTGAGTGGCCAGCCGCAGTATGGTGATTCCATATCTGGCGAAAGCTGAGTACTGGCGCAGCTGCGGAAACGGCGAAGAAGCATACCTGTTTGTAATAGAAAGCATTGCCGATTCCTTGCACGCTCCAGCCAGCGGTAGCGATTGCCCCGAGGATGCCTGCAGCCAAGTGGCCACGGGAGAACATCTGAATGGTTTGAATAAGGCCTGCGGAACCCGTACTGGGGATGCCGATGATCCTGCAGAACGATTACCACGATGAAGTCGGGAATATGAGAGAATTCTTACATATAAACGCTGAAAAGCAAGTGGAAACCACAGAAAAAGAAGTACAAGTCTAGTAAGACAAAGATAGCGTGAGGAATTGAATGAAGGCAAAATGATTGGACAAACAATAGTATAAAGCTTGCTCCTGAAAGCGAAGTTAAACCACGTTTCAAAGACAGGAGGATACAGGCACACCTTCATATAACCGTTGTAAATGGGCCTGGTTGGGGTGAGCGAACCATGCGTCTTCCTCAACGAGTTGTACTCACCTGTACCAGAGGAGGAAGGACAATGGGGCTATTATGAATATGTAGCTATTGGCCAATAAGCGACAGTGATCGGACGGAAATGTGAAACCTCACCCAATGCTTCCTCCCAGGTCTTTTCCGCCATCGGTTGCGCCTGATGTGAGGACGAAAATACATGCAACCATATTGACGACTAGGGTTGCAAGGAGAACAAGCCATAGCTGATACAAGCGAGTGACCAGAGGACGAGAAGCCTGTGGAATCTCCTCGGAAATGGAATGATAAATTAATGGGAAAACTGGAGGGTGGATATGAGTATGGAATTGTAATCGTAATATAAACATGTCGACTGACACGGTGGCCAGTTGTTACGACCATGAAGCCGGATATGTTCTGCTCGCTGATTGAGTTCCTGTTCGCGTCTTTCGAGGTCGCGTTCTCGCCTGTTTAATTCTTCCACTGGCAAACGGGCATTGTCCTTGGGACTAGGGTCATCAAACGGGTTCGTATCGAGGGAATGGGTTGACGCAAATGGATTTTGGGTGTACTCGGCTGTATAGCAAGTTTACTTTCAGATGAATTGTACTATGACTGTGAGGATACCTACACATCGTGTTCGTTTGTGCTCGTCGTTCGTGCTCACCGTGGCAGTAGGGATATGGCCCCTTCTCGGACTTTGCCGCAGCAGCACTGCCGCGTAACTGCGACTCGTTTGACTCTTGAGGTTAAATCGCCTTGAGGCATGTAGTTCAGGTAAGTCGCAGTTTATTCTACTGACATCTCCGCAGCTGTGCACACTTTTGTCCTCCGTTGCTACCTGCGATGACAGGTCGCCGTATCCGGATCACTTTTCAGGCCCTTGAGGACAATTTAGAACAACAATTGCCATCGTGCTGTTCATTGAACTTCATTCTACAATGGAGCAATCGTGGGAACGTGTCCTCGGGCGAGGATAAAGGCACTTTCAAGTGCTCAGGCGGATAACCACCGTCTCCCCCTCCCGCGTTTTTCATACCGGTCAGTCTCTTGCTCTCCCTGACCGCGAACGTGCTGAGCGGTCGGATTTTTACATAAATTTCAAACTATCATATATAGCGAGTTCGGTATCCTTTTACCCTCCTTCACATACACTCCCTCCTCTCTTCACAGTTCCCTACAATGTTCCCTTATTTCCTCTTGCCCCTGGTGGCCTTTTACACCGTCAACGGTCGCGTCATTCCTCGCGCAACTCCTCCCCCTGGATGGGACACTCAGGGCCTCGAGGTTAGTTCGCCACTCCTATCCATGCCACATACTTACGTTTTGTAGCCCTACGATGCCTTCAACTGTAGATATCTCGCTCTCCAATGTGAGTACAGGTACAACACGAACTTCTACAACTCTTGCTGCTATCCCCTCTCGGTATGAACCAAGTGATCCGATCTTGTCTCAGGTTTTTCTAATCATCAGTCATTCATCAGGCCAATCAGGCAATCTCGTCTCGACCGGTTGATTGCCAAATGCCTTCCAACACTGCTTGCGTTAACGGCAACCCGGTACCCGCTAATGGTAGCAATATTACCTCGTCGGCCCCTACCGCCTCGCCCATGCTCGTCAATCGCTCCCCCTTGCCTACTACGACGAGCCCAGATGACGGCTGTGGAGAGGGAGAGACATCAACACCTTCGCTAACCCCGACGATTTCGTCCCCCTCCGTCCTCGCTCCTTCACCTACTGCGACGGGCGATGACGGCTGTGGAGAGGGAGAGACAACAACACCTTCGCTAGCCCCGACGATTTCGTCCCCCTCCGTCCTCGCTCCTTCACCTACTGTGACGGGCGATGACGGCTGTGGAGAGGGAGAGACAACAACACCTTTGCTGGCCCCGACGATTTCGTCCCCCTCCGTCCTCGCTCCTTCACCCACTCCGACGGGCGATGACGGCTGTGGAGAGGGAGAGACAACAACACCTTCGCAAGCCCCGACGATTTCGTCCCCCTCCGTCCTCGCTCCCTCGCCTACTGCGACGAACACCGACGATGGCTGTGGTGATGAAACCTCGGTCGCGCCCTCCGCTCCTCCAACGACTTCTCCTACGCCACTCGCTACTCCAACGACCTCTCCGACGCCATCGGCCACTCCCACAACCACCGCTGCTCCCATCAACGTTGCTCCAACACCTGCCAAGACATCCTCTTCCACGCTGACTACCACTTCCTCGACTCCTCCCGCTCCCTCTTCTACTGGCGGATCATCTGACAGCTCCAGTGGCTCCTTCACTGGTGGAGTGTGAGTTTAAATCAGTTCTATGCTGTCATCCCAAGCTAAATGCTATTATATCAGGGCTACTTACTTTTACCAGGGTGGTAACCCAGGCGCTTGTGGTCAGGTCCACCAAGATACAGACTTCGTTTGTGCAATGGGTAGGTGTTTAGAATCGTCGCATTGGAATTTTCCAAGACTTCTCACTCTTTCACAGATCAGGCGCGGTATGGTGACTCCGGAAACTCGTCTCCTCTTTGCGGTCAACAAGTGCAGATCACCAATTTGAACAACGGTCAGACGGTGACCGTTACTATTGCTGATGACTGCCCCACGTGTGAGAATGCAAATTCAATCGATCTTTCCGTCGCTGCATTCCAGGCCATTTCTGACCTGAGCGTCGGTGAAGTTCCGAGTGAGTTCATTGACCATTTGGCTTTGACTTTCTGACGTCTGACATCCGCCAAGTTTCTTGGGTCTTCCTCAACTAGATGAGCACCGTCCTCGGTGTGCCTTTCTTTCCTATACCTGTGTGCTGGCGGGGCTAGTCCCTGTTGGAGCAATCGGCACAGGGCTTGTGGCCCTAGTGGCGCTTGAAATGCCTGGTAGCCCTTCAAGTTCCTTGCTTATGCATACCAGCATTCTTTCACGGAACCGGATTCCAGAATAATGTAAAACATAACGAGGGTTAGACGAGGGTTAGACGTCGATTTTCTTTTGTTATCGGGTTTCGTGTCATCATGCATGTTTCATCACAGCGTGGGTTCGTGCTTATTCGGTGGAAGACGCAGAGCGCAATTACACTGTATTCATTCAATTTTGTTGTAATGTTGTATTATCATAGAACACAGTCTTTCATTGGATTCCGCATCCTTCTCTGCCAGTGTCTGAGCGCTGAGTACTTGCGTTTTGTTACCTCACCGTTCACTGGACGCAATAGCACCGGCTAAGGTTTAGCTGAGGCGGTCACGGTAGCCTGGCGCACCAAACATACACTGCATCGACATTATTGATTCTGAGTACATGGGACCGCCGTTGCAGAAGATCCTCGTCGTGGGTGGCAATGGGTTTATTGGTGGGTGCATGAGCCTCGTTCTGTCCATGCCAACTCATCACCACACTCAGGTTCCGCGGTGTGTAAAGCTGCCCTAGCACGCGGCATTCAAGTGACGAGCATAAGGTGCGTTCTCGGGGCTCCAAAACGTTTATTGGCGCGCTATTGACCTCACTATTCACTACGAGATAGTTCGTCGGGAAGGCCTTACAGAACTCCAAAGGGACATACACCAGCATGGGTGTCTAAAGTTAGTGTCTCTCTTAAATCTTTCATTATCTCAATACTTCCTGCTTGTCAAGGTGGAATGGCGCAAAGGCGATGCTCTTTTTCCTGAAACATATTCGGATATCCTTCCGAAAGTCAGTGCTATTGTTCACACTCTTGGGACCCTCCTCGAGGACGGGGCGTATAAGGCCGCGTTGGCACATGGCGACGTCATAGGCCTCGTTGGGGCTTTTGCGGGTAAGGATGGCAACCCGCTGGAACGAGGGACAGACAGGCGCAGCTATGAGGTGATGAATCGCGATTCGGGTGCGTTTTCCTTGACAAGCCATACCTGCAATGAATGAATCCGCCCCACTCCACCCCAGCACTTCGAGTTTGCGAAACATTCATATCGAGCAAACCCCACCCTGAGATCACGTCTGTTCGCCCGTTCATTTACCTGTCGGCCGAAGACATATACAGACCCGTGATACCCGCGCGGTATATCGAGACCAAGCGCGAGGCGGAACAGAGAATAAACCAGCTCCTTCGCGACCACCCGATGCATCGTGGTATGTTCATCCGTCCAAGTATGCTTCTTTACTTTTTGCAATATATCCTCTTACAAATGCCGAAAACGTGTTTGGTGCGCGCATTTTTTCCCTCAAGGCCTCGTGTACCACGCACATCAGAGACCATTGACGTCTCCCCTCGCGGCGTTGATTGACTTGTCAGCATCTCTACATACGAGCGTTCCGCAAGGCCTCCCAACACCATCATCAATCCTTCGAGCCCTAAGTCACGCGTTCCCGTCATCCGCTGGATCACAGCTTTCTTCTCCCCTCATTTCCATCGCGAACGCAATTTCCATTCCGCCAATCCACGTGGAACACGTGGCCGAAGCAATTTGCATTGCACTCGATCCCACGAGGGATATCAGAGGTGTCGTCGGCGTAAGGGAGATGAGAGAGCTTATTGGGTGGTCGGGGAAGGGTCAGGAGCCGCATCTTGGACATGCATGACGAAGGGCCTTCTCTGCAGGAGCGCCGAA
Organism: Chalciporus piperatoides; assembly: GCA_038092975.1. Taxonomy (NCBI): domain Eukaryota; kingdom Fungi; phylum Basidiomycota; class Agaricomycetes; order Boletales; family Boletaceae; genus Chalciporus; species Chalciporus piperatoides. The sequence continues at coordinate 723 of JBBPRJ010000073.1, read as the reverse complement.
CCCATGTGACTCATGTTTGCTCCCAGATGCTCTCTCTCTCTGGGAGGTACTTGCCTATCTGCGACATGGGGATTCAATCTCGTACTCCACTGATGGCGGTCTGGGGTAAAACCTACTGATGGACACCTGTCAGTTCGTGAACCAGTGCGAAAGTCAGTGTCGGATTTAGATAGTAAGTTCGTTCTGAGTTGGTTTCGAGACTACGGGCCAAATTTACCTTCTGCGGGCTGAACACTCAGAAATACATCCTGTCCCCTGCTCCAATTGTGGTTTGGGGGAACATCACGCGGCCGGCGTGAACTCATGACACGACATTTCCAAGTTCTTTGATCCTTCCATCTTTGGATTGGTTGACCGGTGTCCAGGAACGCAAATACCAACTTGAAGTACTCTCTGTTCCCATTGACTGGGATGCTTCTGCCCCTCACTTGTGACTACACTTACAGCTTGCCCACACAATTGATGTTCATTGTCAGAATGACATGGTCGGCAAAACAAAGATTCCTGCCAGAAGGAGATATTAGGAACCACCATCGCCAGAATTATGGTTTTATTTCTCCGAGTCGCTCTATTGGACTTTACATCTGCCATCTCGACTGGGCAAGAGGGGAAACTGAAGAGCAGGACAAACCCCACACCTTTGGGGTAACTGTCTCTTGACAGGTTGATTCGGTGACAGGGCTGCTGTCGTCATGCAACACTGTCGGTGAGAACCGAGAATTC
>JBBPRJ010000072.1:0-19723 GCA_038092975.1 Chalciporus piperatoides | reverse complement strand
CTGGAGAACTTGAATGGTTAGCGATAAGGACGATCCAAGACCAGGTTGGATATCACGGACTTGGTCTCCCTCACGAATGCATGAATGTGCTTGATGAGGAGCTGGTATATGAACTTGAGTCGTCTACAACATGAATCCGGTAAATGAGACGTCAGGCAACGGATCGGACAGTGGCTTACGGGTTGGGCGTCTGTTCCACAAGCAACAAGAGGTTCGCTGTAATGATGTCCTGATTGTCTGGCAGCTTGTGGGACCAAAAGTCAGCAGGCAGGGGGTTCCTCGGTCACGAAATAACGCACTGGCAATGGGAAGCTGGGTGGTGGAATTCCATTGGAGACTGCGCGCTTGACTGTGTCTTGTGTGTGGCCGAAATCACTCATGATGGTCTGGTTCAAGAGTCAGATATCCAAAGAAGGGCTGATCCTGATCGGATCTCGTTTGTGTACCCCCAAGGACGCGGCCTGCGGTCCCCACACTCGCGCACGCCGAGCAGTTGCTACAAGCGGGTAGATAAGATCTGTAACTATATGCTTCGTAATCGACCACCATAATATTATCTTCTCCCTTGTCTGCAATAGTACTGTTTCTGGCGACCCCTGCAGACAATGCATGTCATGCGGCTTGTCGCTGGTAGCTGGGAGTTGAGTTACTCGCTCGACCCGCAGTCACCGTGACCATGATCAGGATAATTTGTATGATACCATCGTGGGCAGCGCAGTTCCTGAACGTTGCATGCACCACTGAACTGTATATCGAATAACAAGACACGGCCGCCTCTGCTGGTGAAAGTAGTCACGGCGATCAAACGGCGATGTCTACAAATATCTTTTTCATCACTGGACTCGCAGAAATAACTTGCGGATTTTCCTTCCAGAAACATTACTCGGGGGCCCAGAATTCAACTCTCGAAGGGAAAACTTCCGCCCATCTTGTGTCTTGTGACACCCAGTGTGACGACGGGTGAGACACAGGGGCACACCGTGTTGAGTCAGGCTTCGACTACAGAAGTTCCACAACGAAGCCGCGGACGCATATCCTTCAAGTTCCCACTTACTTCGGGGGTCTGTCTCAGCCTGATGCACGCAGGAAAACCCCCAGGGCCCAACCCTCGACTTGCTGGTCTTGTCTCGCGGTTCGAACTATCCAAGGTTGACTTCGCTTGCGGTTACCGATCCCGATTCCATGTGATCTCCCTCGAAGTCCTTCGGGTGAACAGAGCGGATTAGTGCCCCTGTGCCCCTGTGCGATTGGCCAGCAATTCGAGGTCACAGAATTCGATGCGCGGTAAATCTGGCGAGGGGAGCACGAATGGTTTTCGTCAAGATGATCGGATTTGTTCGGTCTTTATATCATTGGATACGACGCGACGCGTCTGTTTACCATTGTTATGCAGATCTGCAGAGCTTGTCCCCAAGTCTACGCGACAGCTTTCAAGTTAACAACGCTAATCATTTCGCATACCCTCCCCGCACTCTAAATGCTACATCCCCAATAATCCAAACGCGAATTTTTTAATGGGTATTTCGGGTTTACTTCCACTGCTAAAGTCCATCCAAGTCAGCAAGCATCTATCCGACTTCGCCGGGCAAACCTTGGCTGTGGACGCGTACGTCTGGCTACATCGGGGGGTCTATGCATGTGCCACTGAGCTCGCTACTGGAAAGAAGACGACCAAGTGAGTTTCCGATACTCGGGGTCGTCCTCAGGTTCTGCGCGGCCTGCATACCTGCCGCTGTGAGACTGACGTTCTGACATACATCAAGGTATGTCGACTACGCCATGCATCGGGTTCGCCTCTTGCGTCACCACAAGATAAAGCCATATGTCGTCTTCGACGGGGGACCTCTGCCCGCGAAGAAAGGGACCGAAAGCGAACGGAGGAAGCGGAGAAAAGAGAACCTTTCGAAAGCCAATGCCCTCGCTGCGCAGGGTAAACATAGCCAAGCACGCGAGTTCTATGTCAAATGTATCGACGTGACTCCGGAAATGGCTTACCAGCTCATCAAAGTAAGTGCTACTATCCTCTGTGGGCGTTGCGTTGACGGCTCTTTGTAGGTTCTACGAGCTGAAGGTATACAATACGTGGTTGCGCCATATGAAGCGGATGCCCAGCTGGCTTACCTAGAACGCATTGGACTCGTGGATGGTATCATAACCGAAGATTCGGACCTCCTCGTATTTGGTTGCCGCAAAGTTCTCTTCAAACTTGATTCGGTGTCAAGTACCATTACGTCTATATCCAGGGCCGACTTTGGGTCTGTGACGACGGCCGAAGCTGGGATATCATTGCTAGGATGGACCGATTCTCAGTTTCGCGCGATGGCAATCCTCAGCGGCTGCGATTATCTTCCCAGCATACCTGGTGTTGGGTTGAAGACTGCTTGGGCGCTATTGAAAAAGCATCGTACGGTTGAACAACTAGTGCGGGCTTTGAAGCTGGAGGGGAAGAAGCCTGTTCCCAAGGGTTACCTCGAAGCATACTACCTGGCTGAGAAGGTGTTTCTGCACCAGCGGGTTTATTGCCCTTTGGACGAGAAGCTCGTCTGCTTGACTGAGATCACCGCGCCGGACGTGATGGATGACGAAACCGAGGCCTATATCGGGAGGTGGCGATAATTTTCTCCCGCTGTCTACTTCTGATGGCTAATGATGCTGGCATGACAGCAACTTAGAACCTTCTTTGGCGAAAACGCTCGCCCTAGGGGACATGAACCCGATCACACATTTGCCAATAACGGATATCAATCCCGGGTTCGTGCCTCGAGTGTCGATGGCGCCTCCGCTTCATTTCGATAATATCAAACATTCGCGTACCGACAAAGGCAAAGGAAAGGTTAAAGCAGATCAAGGGAGCGTTGGTATTTTGCAATTTTTAAGTGAGACACGTTTGATTTCTCGTGGCGATATGTCATTCAATGCAGTTTTAGCTCCTAAGCCTCAATTAATGCCATCTCGTCCCACGAAGAAAGGGTCTACAGCGGGGGAAAAGAGTGGTAAAAGGACACTCGCTGACGTCCTGGATGACGATTTGGCTGCCAAGCGGATCAAAATTGAAGGCAGTGGCTCCGATGCGGGGCAGCGATCGCGGAAAAGCGGTCCCCCTGCCGTAAGGCAGGGCAGCGCCGCTGACCTGCTGCTAGCTCCCTCACGACCGTCTTCAGTGCATCATCTAGACGACCTCACGCCTCAGGGAAAGGAGAATATTGATCCCTTTCTTTCACTTGAGGGTAATCTCGACGAACCACCCGATTGTATTCATCAAGAAGATGGATATATGTCGCCACCACCTTCTTATTTCCGATTCGCCACACCGGACCTTTCATCCCCCATTCGAAATCCACTCAAGCCATCAGCAGAGATACATGAAAGCACCGATGACTTCGGAGCGGATATCGTCTCAAGTCCTCTGGCAACAAAACGGGGTTCTCCGCGGCGTCACAGGTGCAGTATGTCACCCCGACAACGCGAGGCACACGAGGTGATACTTGTTCACGACACTCCGCCACCCGTCGGGCCAGAAATCCGCGGCCCTGACCTCAGGGATATTCTTAGTATATGCTCAGCAGACGACATCGAGGAAACTGATGTCCTTGGGACATCAGAAGCCGCATCTCCCTCTCCCTCGGGTCCGGTGACCCCCGACGACCCTGTGTTTGCGGGAGATACGGTCGCAGTCGACGTCGCAATTTCGGATGATATTGACCCCGAGGTCTGTGCGAGTCAAACACGGATCCAGACTGTCGCAAATGGATGGTGGAATAAGTGGGCCATGAAGAAAGGACCTCAGACAGCGCACGTAAGCAATGCCCTTTTTCGGCTTGTCAAACGCTAACTTTGTACTTCACAGAAGTTACCTGTGCTTAGACGTCTTGAAACAACCATCACTCCTGATGGCAGGCAATCGGGGCAAAGGTCACAGGGCTCTGCGCCACCCAATGTCAAAACCTCACGCGTGCTTCATGGGCCCTCAAGCGCTAGGAAAACCCTGGCCTTATTCGAGAACAATTCGAAAGTCAATGGAAGACATGTGGTCTCAGGACGGCTGTCAAGAGCAGGGCCCACTGACACACATTTGGATGAGGCAGTTGCGTGAGATGTGTTTACGCGGTCAGGTAAGCATTGCGCGACCAATAGCTAGTCGATATCTCATCACGCATAGGTTTGGATATTAATTTTTTGGATAATGCATGCACGAATGTCATACGATGTTCATGTCCGGAAATCAGGTGCAGGGAATCGGCTGAAGGTTTGGAAGTTGGAAGCTTGAGCGAATGGGGCGTACGAATGGGGCGTAATGGGACCCCACTTGGGTAACTCCACGCGAAGGTGCTTCCGCAACAAGAACCGTTCCGTTTTTCGGTCCCCATCATCCCCTTTGACGATTTTTTTCTCCGGGTGATCGTGGTGGGGGCCAAGGATCTCCACTGGGTCAATCTTGGCTGCGATCACCTTGGTAGGGAAAGATTCGGAATCGGAACTTGAGGATGGCCATTTTATGTTATGGTTATGTACAAGACTTTCTCTTAATTTCTCTTAATTCGGTTGGTGACGATTGCAAATTCTAATACAGTCCGTGAACGAAAACTTTGGGAAATCCTTTGCGAGGGATCCTAGAAATCCCGATAGCTCGGAGCGTGTTGTCGGGGGAAGTTCTTGAGGGTCCTCTGACTCCTGAGCGCACGCTGGCGTCGCGGAGTTGAAAACTTATGTGTTTGGTTCAGGATGTATACGCATCCAGAGATTGGAAGAAGACTCATCTTCCCCTCAAGAACCGCCGGCTCACGAGGCTGCGTGTTGACAAGCCAAGGGAGGCTACGCCTGTTTGAGTGGTAATAATACCAGCCAATGATTATTCGCCTGTGCACTAAACTGAACAAAACAACTCAACAGGGATCGTGGGCTCGTTCGGGTGTATCGCCTCAAGGCTGATATGTGAACATTGCGAGCTTCAGATCATGATGTGTCAGTTACCAGGGGTCTTCCACAAACAAGGGCCTCGCTTTATCTGACAGTGCTTGCCGTTTGCGTTTCATAGGCTGTTAATTAGGCCAGTGATGTGTCAATTAGGGATAGGTGATCCAAACCGGGGGTGAAGTTTTACGGTCTCGTGGTGTGGTAACGCCCCTCATGTTTTCAGGAGACGCCCCGCCATCCACTCGCCGAGAGTACCTCATGTCCTGTACTACCACCCGTGCTGCGAGCATGCGCCGCTCCTTTTATTTGAGACCTTTCAGAGGTCTTGTGCTCAACTCTCCCATCGCATCAGCTTCTCCCAGGCAACCTGACTTGAACGGCGCACTTGTTATTATTCCTGCTTTGTAGCCGGTTGTACCCTTTTCCACGGTGAAGATCCCCAGTTCCTTCTGGTACGTGCCGGGCTCGACACACTCGCATGGGCCTAGGAATGATCCCCTTCCAGCCCATCTCTCTGCCCCTCCATGGGTGACACATCTGGTAATATTTACTTTGCCGGTGCGCCCACTCGCACCCACTCAAGACATCCCTCCAACTCGGATGAGCAAAATATCCTCCCCCATATCCTGTCGCCTCTTCCCTGCGAAGCCGCCCAGTTTAACCCTTATCTGACTGCCGACGAGGCTACACAAAATATCAGCGTGCAGTTCATGCATTCCTGTGCGGACCAGGATGCCACTCAACTGGACTCTGATATTTTGCAACCGCGCCCCACCTTCGAAGAGGCAAACCACGGCATGCTCGTTCACCCAATCGTGTATCCCGAGTCGTCCCAGCGCACCACGACACATGCAATGTCCCACTACGCCACCAGATTCAATTACGTCGCTAACGATCTTGCCTCGCTTCACATCGCCGACTCGTCGACATCCATGCAGGGGACCCAGATAATGAGGAGAAGCTCTCTACCAACTACCTGGGTGTGTGGCGAGCCCTCGTTATGTCTAAACCACTGACAGTTACATTAGCCCTCGCATGCACCAGAGGATTATCCCCACTGGATGCAGCATCCCTCAAGGATGGCGAGGTCCCCAGCGAGCGAACCACCCGAGAGCCTCTCTGATGAGTCCTATCAAGACTCCGATGTCGAAGATACCTCCCAAATGTCTCCGATGATGAACGAATTCCAGCTCCACTCATCGGGGAGTACCAATCCCTCTCCACAGCACATGTACCGCAGGCAGGCCTTGCAGCCCTCTGTGATGACGTTCCAGCTCTCCGATACGATGCTGCAGCCCGTTGACGACCCGGAGAATCGACATATCCTGGGGAGTTTGTTGGATATCAACCTTGTGGCGGACGAAGATTCGGAGATCACTCACCTATCCCCTCCATCGACCCTGCAGTCCTCATCTCTCACAACGCTCGGAGCCGACAGGTTACAGGGTCGTAGCACGAGGCTTCGGCACGAAAGCGAGCGGGCAGTCAGAACGTGGCTCCCCACGCCTGGGTCCTCGTCCCCTCCGTTGTCAAGCAGCTTCCCTCCCCCGTCCCCCAACATCTCCACCGCCTCGCACCGCGGCCCTCAACGGGCGAAACAGCAGAAAAAGTCGAAAATGCACCAGTGCGAACAATGCAAGAAGCTGTTCCCTCGGCCCAGCGGGTTGGCCACGCATATGAATTCACATTCGGGAGCGAAACGTGGGTATTTTGATGAGCGTCATTGTTGATCCCCTGCTAACGAGTTGCGGTTAGCATTTAAATGCATCGTGCCAGGCTGCGACAAAAGCTTCGCTGTCCGATCCAATGCGAAACGACATCTTCGTACTCACGGAATTGACCCATCGGTTTCCGACAACGTTCCCTCCGGGCCTCGCTTTACGGTTGGGTTTGAGGAACCTCTGGTAACGCAGGTCCATGATGTAGGAAGGCAGCCATCGAGGTATAGGTGGATTGCGCAAACGCCATCTCCACGGTCGCACGAGTGGCGCCAAGGCTCGTCGTCCGCAGCAGGAGGAGAAAGGGCCTTGCATGCTGGCCTGACATTCCAGACTAGCATGTCGTCGGCGACGTCGTCCACCTTATCGAATGGTTCTGATGACGATTTCGATGAAGTCACGTCTTCGAGCGTCGCCGACGTTCACCAGTATCAAAACGATTATAACAGAGACTCTGAAGAGTTCTCCGGTTCTTACCCGAGCTATCGGGAATACCATTAATTCCGCGCTTGACCGTTCTGGCTAACGTTTGAACGATTCGACGACTCCCTCGTCCTTGTTTCACATGGTCACACTGATATGATTTCTTGCACCATATATCCATTATAATCTAGCTTGGCAGGCATCAGCTATTGCAATAAACACGGTATACATTGCACTGCATTTATTTCACCATATTTAAGGGTTTCCTCCGTGATTTAGGTTTTGGTCCGTACAGTACTCGATTGGCGATTCCGATAGGTATATCATATAGCTCTGGAACGACGGTTGTATCCGCGTGTTTGAGGTACGGATTAGCCACGTCCAAGCTCGGGAAATGGGCTTTAGAGTCTAGTGGATCGATTAGTTGGCAAATATACCGCGATTTATATATAGTGAATCCTTGGCTCACCTACTATCGCACGAACGTCATTAAATGAAGGCGTATGGGCAATCGCGAGAGAAAAATATATCAAGTATGTCAGGAGTACTATGACGATAGAGTACGCTGGCAGGAGAAGGGCCCATTCGCTGAGTTACCCATGAGTACTTTGTTGACATGGCGAAGCAAAAACAAAATAAAAATAAAAATAAAAAAAGAATTCTGCACACCGGCTTGGGTACCACTGAATACCTAACCAGACGATATATTCGTCTGGAAGGAGTGCCCATAAAACATAAACGACGAAAAGAACACAAGTTGACGACCAAGCGACGAATCCGTAAAATTCGGTTGCGCGACTGCGGTATTCACGTGGCGGTTCGTTGGGAGCTGGCGCAATTGGTGCTACAGGAGACGTTGGCTCCTGTCGCTGCATCTTCGAGGGTCTTGGGGCGGAGATATGGCGTGTGTGTGGGGGGTGGTCAGCGCCAGCTCCGTGACGGTGCCAGACAAAAATGATTGGAGTGGGCCTGAGCAGATCGTCCCTCTCTATATTTGATTATATGCCAAGCCACCCTGTCGCTGTCAGTTGCAGCTCACTGCAGCAAAACCCAAGTACGCGGTCAGTGCGCATCTTCAACAATCCTCACATTTTGGTCTGTAGCACACCCACCAGTCTGGCTCAGAAAGACTGCACAATGCCGATCACAGCGCTTCAATCGACTAAAAAAGTACTTCGGAAGACGATGACGAAGGTCCTTCGAGATCTCACGCAGTCAGAGGTCCAATCTCAGTGTAAATGATGCTCAAAAACCCCACGATTTTCGAGCTGACGAGCGGGGGATGGAACATGTACAGCAGAAGCTATCGTCGCCAAGGTCATGGCGCTCCCAGCATTCAGGAGTTCCAAAACTGTCAGTTGTTACATGAGCATGCCTACTGCAGAAGTACAGACGACATCGTTGATCATGAATATTCTGGAAGACAAAGGTACGGGGACGCCTTTCTCATCTATGCGACAACTAGAGCATAGTCACGGCAGGAAAAACACTCTTCGTGCCGAGTCTTGCCTCTAAAGATGGACACATGGACTTCGTGAGGCTGTACAACGAAGAAGACCTTCGGAGGCTCCCAGCCGGCTCGTGGGGGATCCCTGAACCTACAAGTGAATGGGGGAACCATAAACGACAGAGCGGTATGTCACCTCATCTGCACATCTGCAGTGCCTCATCGATGAACCAAATCGCAAACCTTGCCAGTCCTGGACGCCTCATGCGAAGACCTTGACTTGATACTCGTTCCAGGTCAGTGTTTCATATACACGAGGTTGGTGGTAATTGAATGGGGCCCATGCCCCCGGCCTCTGGCAGGCGTCGCGTTCGATCGATCTCTATCGCGTTTGGGACACGGTAAAGGCTATTACGACCGTTTCATCTCTTCCTATGTCAGCGCCGCCAAACGGCCACGGCCTCTTTTAGGTAGCTCAGGGTTACATTCCATCGAAGCCATGCTAATCGGATATCTCAGTTGCGCTGTCCTTCCAACAGCAGTTACTAGAAGCGGGGGAAGTGCCAGCGGGAGACCGCGATTGGAAGGTAGATATGGTTCTAACACCTGGGGACACTATTACCGGAGAGACCTTGTGATCGTATAGCTGTGTTGACCCGAAAGAGGTGTTTAAACCTTGCGGTCATCCCATGTCCGCTATGAACCATCCTGGATTATGCTCATGCATCAGCTGGCCACCACATAGGGCGGTAATTGATGCTTACCAGCAGGTACTCTTCTTGCAGGGTGTCATTAGGACGCTGCTGGCCGCTCGGAGAGGAGAGAAGACGCACAACTCTGAAATTCAATAAGCGCACGAGGTTAAGATTAAGTGTGGAGTCACATTACCCTGCTATTCTTGAGCTCGGCATTATCACCAGGCGATACGATCGTCCAGAAGGTAGGTAGGAAGGTGCTGGGAGAGTTGAGTTTGCCTTAGGGCACAATCCACGCTGATGAAGATTTGATAAGAACCCAGCTGAGGCACCATCACGGCCATTGCTCCGGTGTCGAAAGTAGCCGCCGATCCATCGGCACTAAGCATCTTGGTTGCCATTTGAGATGTCACGACGATCTGGTGAGGACCTAAATATCATAGTTTGATCAGGAGAGCATGTTCACCCACAGTCAAGTTCTTGGATACACACGCCTGGAGGAGAATTTGACGAATGCCCTCTAGCAATGGCGTCTTCTTGGACGGAGGAAGATCCGGGTGCGATTGAAACGGGAAAGAGATTGAATTCAGGACAAGCAGTCCCGTCTGTTTCATCAGTCAAATAGCTAGATTGCAAAATTTAATTCCCCCACCCACAGATGGCCGGAGTTCCGACAGCAGGTTATGCATGAATATTAGCAGGTCCGGTAACGTGTGCACCCGAGCATAGCGAATTAAATCTTGGCTGTGGGGTGAGGCCGTACCTGTGGAGTATACCGTCACCCGACCTTGAATGAAACGAACACAGGAATGACCTTTGAGCGCCCCGGAAATAGCTCTTGGGCTCGTCATGCTCTGCATATCTGGTGTGAAATGATACGTCAGGCAAGTTGGAGGGTCGATTATGGAAAGACAGCTGACCAACGAATATGACACCTTCATCGGCCTCCGCGAAAACTCGCACAAAATCAGAGGCAAGAGATTCTTTGAAGCTGCCCGGGGGACCAGACATTTCCAATATGTGACCTCGTGGTAGCCCACCTCCAAGGATTTTATTCACAGCCTGGTAGCTGCATCGCAGGATGTTTGTTCGGGACAACGAGGCCACTGACTGGCTCAACGGAACTCCCTTCGGAGCTTGGGTTGCACTGATGAGTGCTTGGGAGTCTGCAATGTCGATACCAAGTTCTTGATGACATTGCCGTGGAAAATTCAGCGAGGCGACGCGAAGCACTGTATATACTACGCACCTTTAGACAAAGTTTCTGCAGAGATGCCAGAAAGGTCGTCGATTGTTTCGTACCCCACACGTTTTAGTGCCACTTGGGTTGACGGAGGGAGAGAGGAACAGTAAAGAAGGCTCCTGGACATGATATGATTTCTACCACCTAACAGGGAGGGTTTAAGAGTACTGTTGTACCTACCCTCAGCGCTTAATTCTGGGGTGCTCACCGTGAATCGACGTCGCTGACGGTCAAGGCTGGTCAAGAACGGTCCATGATCAGCGTTGTCCAATTTGGGACGCATAGTACTGTGACAGCAAAGGGGGAGTCTAGGGGAGCTTCGTCATACCCAGGGTTCCCACGGAACGGTCGACGACCGTTCCGACCGTTTTCGACCGTTTGAGTGGCACGTGATGGCTGTGCAGCCCCTGAGTCACATGAGGGCCCGAGGAAATTACCGTTCCGACCGTTTTCGACCGTTTGAGTGGCACGTGATGGCTGTGCAGCCCCTGAGTCACATGAGGGCCCGAGGAAATTTTCGCTAAGGTCGAAAAGTTTGGCGGAGCGTTGTAGCGCCACAGCTGTGCAGAGGCTGTGCGCGGGCGACCGTTTAGAGACCGTTTCCCCTCCCCTCCAGTGTACTACTGTTGGACGGGTTTCGACGGGACTCAACTGTATTCTGCGACTTAAAACAAGAGTTGTACGTATGCAAATCAACGAATTATTTAAGAGCACAGTACCAAACCTACGTGAGCGAGAATAGGACAACTCCGGAAAATGGACTCGATGCGACGCAGAGAGAAACGACGAGCGACGGTGGCAGCGCGCTGCCAGTGCGTGAGCACGATCCGGACGATGTGATGTCAAGAGAAAAACAGAACGAGAGAGAACAAATGGCAGACACGAACAAAAAAGGAAGATATGAGAAGCGACCTGAAAAAGATCGAGACCAAGAAGGAATTACGACCGTCGGACAACGAGAACGCTCGCCCACTGCCCTCAGAAAGCACCTTGTTGAAGGTAGGGGACTCGGAGGAACTTGCCACTCTTGTCCTCGGGTGAGAAGACGTATCCGCTCGGTGTCCTTTCGTCGAGCTCGTAGTCACTGAAGAGGCGGAGCCCCATTGAGCCATCATCGAAAGTGCGGATGCGGGATGCGAGAAGTTGGACAAATGCGAGGGCTTCCATGGTGGCGATCGGAGTGGGCTCTGAGCGAATGGTACAGTAGCGTTCGTATATGTCTTGGACAGTCAGGTAGAAGGCCTGCGGATGGAAGGTTTTGCCCGCTGTGAAGATGCCTTGTGGCTGAGGCCATGGTGGGATCTCTTCGACCTTGGAGAGCTGTTTGACTCCGTCACTACAGTATCCCTTCTTGTGATTGAGCGCAGAGCCTTCCGGGCCCGGGTACATGATGGTCTTGCAGCGAGAACAGGTCTGTGCCTTGCGGGTCTAATGGGGTATTCGGAGTGAGCGCGCGTGCGCCAGTCGATAGCAACATGGTGTTGCTCACCTTCTTCTCGGCCTCAGGCTTGATGAGATTGACAGCATCACAGTGCCGCTTCCAGAATTCCTCGGAATTCCGTTTTGCTGAGGGACCGGTCAGTAAGATACAGGGAAAAGGGTGCGAGCACACATACATTTGTATTCCCCCTTCACAATCCTGTTCATCAGCTTTGGTTCGAGCTCGCCAAGTGTTCGCAACAGCGCAAGCGGGTTCTTGATCACGGCCGACGGGCCTCGCTTGGCAACCAAACGCTTGTTGAATTCTGCGGCCGCCTCCACCCACCGTTTCGGATTCATTTCATGGGAGACCCATTTGAACTCAGCACGCATCTCCATAAAGAGATAGAATTCGCCGTCCTCTTGGATGGTTAACGAGCGGGGGTCGATGTTCGTTGCAAGAGAGAAGAGCCTCTGCGAGCGAGTGAGACCGTCAGCACGGAATCGAGGCAGCACGAGGTCAGATTGCCTGGTGGCAAGAGCATGGACGCTGCCACGCACTGCCATCAAGTGCGTTGCCGTGGCTGTGTTAGCAGCGTGGGCTGGTAGACTCGGAGTCACGGTCGGCTCGGTGGGATCAGATGGTAACATTGATATTGTCGATTTCGGCTTGGGGATGTCAGTGGCAGTGGACGAAGAGGAGCCCGATGTCTTGAAGTAGTAGTCGAGTCGACCAGGTAAGGCAACAGCGGATGCAACGTCTGGGTCCGACACAAGCGGTGGGTCCAGCCGCGCTCGTTTGGGGATGGGAAGGGCATCACCTAGCGAGGGATTCATTCCCGGGCTGGTGGCATCGACGTCCTTGTTGGATGAATTGGGAGTTGTTTCGTCGGCGGCGAGTGATTCGACCTTGCGTTTGGTCGTAGGTAGCGCTTTGACGAGCGGACCGGTTGTCACAGTTCTGGAGGCTGTCTTGACATCCAAATGGCTCGCAGCTTCACCCTCACATGGCTGATCCAGGAGGGACGGGTCAATGTGTAGCTCCTCGAGAACCGCTCGACTCGCCTGTATTGCAAGGTCAGCGGTAGTGTCTTGCTCGAAGAGTCTTAAAGTCGTGATGCCGTCGTCGAGCTCTGTAGTAAGCTCCTCCTTGATGTGAATGAGTCCCCCGAATGTCGAGGTGTGGTCTGATGTGGTCAGTCCAAAGATCTCATTCGAATCGATGGCAGACAGCTCGGGAAGGCCAGTAGCGGTAATACTAGTAGATGGGAGACCACGGGTGTTCTTGAGAATTCGGTTGTGAAGTATGGCGATTGCAGCAATGAGACCGACGTGATGAGAACCGTTCGTCGAGTGCAGGAACGGAGATTCTGGTCCTGACTCGCTGAGAGATGCGTAAGCGACACGAATATTGCGACGGAGGACGAAGTCGTGGCCGAGCGCTGTGAGGACCGTGACACCACTGGGCTGAGCGTGCTGGAGCGAGTTCCATCCTTTGTGAGACCCTTCAATACGGCTGCCATCGGAGAGGATGTCCTGACGACAACGCTCGAGGCAGCCCTTGCGGACGTGTTTGAGTTGTTCCTGGTGCACCTGATCCGAGTCGCTCTCATCAGCAGAAAATGAGACAGATGATATCACGAACTTACCTGCATAGCGGCAGCTGACCAGACGGTCCCCTTTGCAGCCCACTTGGAGAATGCGGCCTCCAGCTTCTGTTCCTGCTCTACCTTGTCCCAATACTCTGCTCCCGATCCCTTGACAGAGCGCGTCTTCAGAATTGCGTTGGTTATATCGACTGCGACTGCTGCTCGGTATGCATTCTTACTAGCATTCAGAATGACAGCAATATATCTGGTAAAATTGTGATGGCTGTCAGTTTATATGAATGGCAAGAATAACTTGAATTTGCCTAGTACCTCGCAATGAAATGCCATACATCCAGGACACAGTCCGTCTCTGGCAAGATGGACTGCACAGCGGACCTCACTTGACAGCAATTGTCCGTTACCATCATTTCGGGCATGGGCAGCCCTAAAATTTCATGGCGACGCCTGATTCCAGCCAGCAGCTCGGTCATCTCGGCGTTGGCTTTCGTTTGACAGAGACGCTGTCCAGATATATTTGTCAGTTGCCAAGGCCTTGAGGAACTGCGAGTGACTTACCCAAGCAACAATCTCGCCTTTCTCATTGAGCATGCTGAGAATTCCACCCCGCAATTCCCTGGATTTCTGGCGGTGATGGTCGGTGATGGTGGCTTTGCTAGCGGACTTGAAAGTGCTGTCCATCGATCCACATCTGGCTGCGGTGCACATGTTAGTTGCATTTCACGTACTAGTCACGGTAACATTCTAGGTTGAAATAATTCACTTACTGGGTAGGGACCTCAAGTACGACTCAGATTCAACTTGTCTAGTTCGACCGTTAAAGTCCAGGAACACCTCAGTAACGATTTCATGGGAAATTGATCTGTCTGCATAGCCTTGAGGATTGTCGGGTGCTGAGAACGCTTTGAGAACGTTTGCGGTTCCAAATTTGGCCAACCCAGGACTGTCTGCCATCTTCACGTGTTCTGTTTCAAGAGCTTTGAGGTATTCCCACTTTCGACGGTAGTACTCCAGCAGGTGTAGTTCTGTAAATCGCTCGTCAGCGCTCTCGGGCCTGCTATCAGGCAAGTACAAACTCACGCTTAAATCGCTCGGCTAATCCTGCTGATGTCGTCGCTGGACGGAGCTCAATTATCAAGTTGAACAGCTCTCGAGTTAGTCCACAGCGCTTGAAGAAAATTGGTATCCCATCTGCATATCCGCAAATACTGTGTTTAACCAGGACACTGACCAAAGGGTAGTTCACAGACGCACCTGGGATTCCCCAGTGATTCCATTTTTTCCAGAATGCTTGGCTCGTGAGAGCAAAGCAATAACCATCCTTTTTTTCATCCGCCCAGTCCGTTGCTGACCTCTGAGTCCAAGTTGACGCCCTTGTCGTTGCGTCACCGCTTTCAGCAGTAGGTTCCGAATCGCATCGCTCGATGTCTTGGTTTGACGCGCGATCCCGTTTGCAGTTCTCGCAACGCAATTGCAGCCCGAGTGCAGCCTCTTCTTGTGCAACACCATGGAGCTCGCGTGCACCCGTCGTCGTCCATCCTTCCCACGTCACCTTGTCGCATGATCCACATCGAGGACAGCACGCAAGCTCAGGGTAATACAAAGGATGAATGATGTTGATGGGCTTGAGATACTGAGTCTCGGGATTGACATTGACTGATCCTGGGCGCAGTCGAGAATGTAGGTAGCTTGGTGGCACAAAGCGCGGCCCAATAATGGGAACATCGTAACCGAGCGTCTTCATTGCTGTGGACTTGGTGCTGCGACATCGCACATTGTTCCAGAGTAAGGTAACATACTCAACAATCTCAGCCTCCCATTCCAGCTGGAAGAGAGGGCGTTCGCAAGCTTTGCTGGTTGGTAGGTTCTTCCATTTTTCTACCCGACTCTTTACCTGAACAGATTCATTCAAGTTATAGGGTTGTACTGATGATGTGATGCATGTATACTCACAGATTGGGTCCACTGGGTCTTGAATTTCTCTCGTTCACCTGGTTTGATGAGAGAGCTGTTTCGAAGGATGGCCGCAATGGTCTTAGGCTCAAACACAGACATTCGTACTGCGAAACAGGTGGTCAGTCAGGTTAGCTTGGGTCACAGTAGTAGCAGGTGAAAAAATATTTGAAATATCTGAAATATCAATTTACGTTGTACCTCTGTGATCCGTTGAGGGTTTACTACAGTACTAGTCTGATTTCGAGTTAGAATAAGCATGGTATTTCAAGTTGAATGCTAGGACTAGTCGAAGGGATTACTCTGAATAGTATAGCCATGCATTTATATTTTTGCATCCACCAGACACCACACAGTGAGTGTTATGCTGCCGCATTCCGTGGAGTCAACTGCGTTGTTTACCGTGGACGAGGCGTTCAAGATCCCTGGCGTGACATGGCGGTTGAACATGTCACTGGCAAAAGAAACTCACTCAAAATCGATGGGCATGGCGTCGACACGCAAAAAGGTCACAGTGAAGACATACCGTCTTACCGCTGGCCCTGGGTAGGATTTTCCGGCTTCCGACGCCGACCCCTGGGTAGCTTCTCGGCTCGCCTACCGGCTCGCCCCCCCTGGGTATGACCAATTTTCCGAGTCTAGATCTGAAAAATCAACTGCACGTGACCACGACGCGTCCATAAATTTACCTCAGAGGGCTGCGGAGGTTACCGCGTGTTCTTGTTCTCCTACTTCGTTGTTCTGCTTCACGCCCTTCTACCCTTCTTTCCTGGACTCTTTCAACATAGAGCATCGTATTCATTTCGTTTTTCTTTCTCTAATTCTCCCCCAGTAAACGCAAGAGTACCCTCAAGATGAATCGCGACACATACCCCGATGTCTCATACGAGCACGCAACACAAAGCAGTAAGTTTCTCGTCAATCTCCTCATCTCGACATGAGGCGGTAGCCATACAGTCCTCGGTTTGAAAGTCAGACACGAGAACACCAAGGCGGGAGGTATGAATCAATGGTAACCCTGACAGATGGTGGATTTATCCGTCGATAGGACCACACCGACAGCATCATGGTCGCCATAGAGAGTTCAAGATGAACGCTCTGATGTCAGAGAAGAATAAGGGAGTTCTATCCTTATCGGGTAGCAGTATGACTTACCATCTTTTCCCAGGGACTCGCAAGGACATCTCGGTCAGATATCTGGGAATCCGATGCAAGTCTTCAACTGCCTCATCGTTTACAATTAACTCATATATGCGCTTCCAGCCCTGCCCCACGAGCTGTTTCATTCACATCGAGCGCCCGCGCGTCAATCAACGACGGAGACCCGCGGCGAAATCTCTACGTTCTCGGGTTGCCGTTCGACCTCACCAAGTAAGATTCACCTTCGGCATCAGGGTATCTCGACTAAGTCATCATCTTGAGGGTCGAGTTCACCAAGATCTTCGAAGCCTTCGGGACGGTGGCGCATGCGGTTATTCTAGCTACCTTGGACAGCGCCTCTCGTCGACGTGGCTTTATTGTGATGGGATCACATCAAGAAGCCAAGGCTGCGATGAATTCGTTGTCGCGTACACAGATAAAGTACTGGGCTACCTTCATTATTACCCAATCCACTGAATATCTTACTTAGAGGACACGTGCTTGACATTTCTTGGGCCGTAGTCCAACGCTCTCAAGGTCTGTTAGTTCACTAGCATTCTGTGTTTCTGAACTCATCTCCGCGATAGGCTTCTTGGATGGCCCGGATCGCACGATGATGCTCGCCGTTTCTGCACCCTCATCTGTCCCTGGACACGACGACGTTCATCCTGTATCTGACAGATTGGGTGTCCAGACTGACGCCCAGTGGAATCTCACCCACATACCAACCTCAAAGCTTCTCGTTTCCAACCTACCTGCCCTGCTATTCACACAGGTCTCCGATTTACACCCACTGCTTTTTCCGTTTGGACCCATCAAGGACATGAAAATTCTAGGATCCTCGACCAGTCCTCTGGATGGAACCGTAACAGCCATGGTCGAATACGTCAATACTTCGAGTGCTCAAGAAGCGAAAGAGTCGTTGCGGCTTCAGTCGTATGCAGGATATCCAGTCGAGGTACACTACATCTGCGACGCTACCACCTCGATCCACCCAAGGCCTATCCCCTTCTTTTCTGGACCACAGCCTGGACATGACAAATCCTCCGATATCGGCCTGAACCCCTTCGCTATGCCTTTCAATATCGGCTCTCGCCTCACGGCCCAAGTGTACGATCCACGTCCCAACCTTCGCTATGGTGCAGCAATTCCAAGTGGACTACCCGGCGACGCCCCTTTTGCTCCTCAACCTTTTCCGGTGCACCTGAAACCATATGTGACCGATGCAATTTCTAGGTCCAGTTCTGCGACGAGCTCGAAGTATGTAATTCTCTCCGCGTCTACAAATCAAATTTCAACGTGATTATAGCTGGAGTCAGGACAGTCGTCCGTTCAGGCCTTCGCGGATTTCGTACTCGTCTTTCACTCGTGCAAACACTCCATCCATCTCTATGCCGTATGCTCAAGACAACTGAAGTATCTGCTACCAAAGCTCGACACGTTTCCGTCCAGATGCTTTCATGCTCGCAATTCAAAATCTCGTCCCCCACGACCACTTCGTCATGCGATAACTTCGAACCTCGATCTCGCCCGGATTACACTACCTTCTCCGTGTCTATAATATGGCATCATGTATATTCTTTTGTTTAACTCGAGATTTTGTAATGGTGACTCTACCTGGAGTCGAATGAATGCTTGTTCCAGGTCTCAGTCCACGTAGAACTTTGGCCTTGCGTTGCGAAAGCTATATGTTGACAAGTAGGTTTAAGGTCTCGTCTGTATTAGGCTAAATGGGTTAACCCTCGAAGGCTTGGTTTTCTCCCTGGGACGCTACACAACAAGAGCCAGGTGTATCTTCGGTAGGTTGTGATCTCGTTGTCTCGGTATCGTTGATACTAGACTTGCGCGTCCGTCCAGCTCAACGAATGTCTCGCGGACTATTGAATCGGCATTATACCATCGATCTTGGTTCGGTATGTCGCCTGGATGGTGCCGAATCAGTGATGTGGATGCTGAATGATTATCTCTAAGGAATAAAGTCGACGAAGATATCGTTAGCAGCATTGTATCTCGCCCGCAACTCGAATTGTTGGAGCGGCGCTTCGCGCGAGGTACGTGAGGCAGCATCCTTGTCGAACACACCATACCCGTAGCGGCCGCGCCGCTGCACATGGAATCACGATCACGGTTCCAGAAGATTTCTAGGACCTTTGGTCGTTTCAACGAGATTGGTATTTCGCTGATGGTTGTCTATCCAGGAATCTGCTGTGTTGGATGAGTGGTTTACAAGTGCGCATTCACATTCAGTCTTGTTGACGGCATACTGACATTCCTGTCTTAGTCTGTAACTATGAAGTCTCTCCGGCGAGGGGTGATCAGGAATTGTTCTAACGAGCTTACGACCAAATATACAGTTAAAACAGAGCAAGGTCACCATCTAGGTATGTGTCGAGTTCTCGCTGATCTTTCTACCAGACTCGGAGTCCATCGGACGAAGATTGTCATTTGTATTTACAGACTGTTCAAATTTAACACAAAGCTGGGAATTCAAGCAACAGGATGTGAAAATTACAACCAGAAGAACAAGTGCATATCAGGGCCATAAATATCTGCAGTATCATGTATCACTAGAAGGGGAAGAATTCCAGCATGAAGCCCATTGATCCCCATAGACAAAGTCACTGAAATCTAGTTTATATGATTGATGGGAAGGAATGATGATAGAGTTTCTAGGATGATATAGGCCCTCATGCCTAACCCATGGTGGAATCCAGCAGATGTAGGCATCTTTTGAAATGATCCAGTCTTGATATAAATAGTGATCATCAAAGTCAACTGAGTGTTGAAGAGACCATACTCTAATGGTGTGATCATCAGAGCCAGAGACTATGTGGGTGCCATCAGGTGAGTAGGCAACAGATGTATGCCCCTGCAGTGGCCCTGCCACACACTGACCAGTGTTGGCATTCCAGATTCTGATGGTCTGATCATGAGAGCCAGAGACTATGTGGGTGCCATCAGGTGAGTAGGCAACAGACCAGACCCAGCTTGTATGCCCCTGCAGTGGACCTGCCACACACTGACCAGTGTTGGCATTCCAGATTCTGATGGTCTGATCATGAGAGCCAGAGACTATGTGGGTGCCATCAGGGGAGTAGGCAACAGACCGGACCCAGCTTGTATGCCCCTGCAGTGGCCCTGTCACACACTGACCAGTGTTGGCA
>JBBPRJ010000071.1:0-19930 GCA_038092975.1 Chalciporus piperatoides | reverse complement strand
GGAACATGTCTGAATGAGATCCCCAGGAATCGGGAAACAATCACTGTTCGGGACCAACCAAGGGTGAATGAACCAGTCAAAGGCGTCAGGCTGGGTGCACGAGAGCATGAGCCTGAGGCTCGCGCGATCATCAGGTCAGTCTCATCGTGTGGCCATAGGGCATCTTCTTATGAAACAGACTCTCAGTGTTTCTGCGACGCGTGGTGGGCCGTTGCTGCAACCAGGGCAGAGCAAGAAGCAAGTGGATTGTATGTCTTTTGTGTACATCTCTCATATGCTGTTCAATTGATGAAAGCGCTCGCAGCGAAGCAGCTGGATGACGTCCTACAGTGGCTTGGTGCATTGAATTGCAGACCAAAACACGAAGATACCCTCGACCTCCGGCAGCCCGATACGTGCAAATGGTTGCCAGGCACACCAGCATACCAGGCATGGAAAGAAAATGACAATTCATTTTTGTGGTTAAATGGAAAGCGTACGTGTTCTGAGTGTATTAGTATCCCAGTAGTAACCTTACATTCCTAGCTGGCTCCGGGAAGTCTGTCTTAGCGTGCGTCCACGCATTGTATGCGTTGTACTGCTGTTGACTCGTTCGTTAGGGCATCCGTGATAGATGTTCTCGAACGTACCCCTCGGGGCGGCGAACAACTCGCATACTTCTACTGTGAGTTTCGTAGCGAACGCTCCACAAATAGTGCTGAGGTGATACGCTCTCTCCTTGCCCAGCTATTACGCAGCTTCCGTGACGGCGCCATGGATCCTGGTGATGTCCTCGACGACCTCATCAAAGAGAAGGAACGGGCTGGATCCCTTCTCAATAACGCGAAACGTCTAGCTCTACATCTATCCAGTTCCGCGAAGCAATTTCCCCGACAGCCCATCATAGTAGTCGATGCGCTCGATGAGTGCAACGACATCGAAAACCTCTTGGGCGCTCTCATGGTGTTGAATCAAGGTGGAATGCGAATTTTTCTGACAAGCCGGCCCCTCCAAGTCATCAAGGACAGCTTCACTGGGCTCCCAACCATCTCCTTGGAGAAGGTGTGGAGAGCGGTTTCGGCAGATATCGAGTTACATGTGACACGAGTTGTTGACTCACATCGACGGCTACGGATCGCAAGCGATGACCTGAAACAGGAGATCCGTTCAACGTTGCTTGAGAAGGCTGATGGAATGTAAGTTGTTTGTCACTCAGTTTCAGCATTCTTCAATATGCAATTAGGTTCCGTTGGATTCAATGTCAACTTGACAACCTCAAGCAGTGTGTCACTGCAGTACAGCTCCGAAACACCTTGGAAAACCTACCGGCTGGACTCGAGGAAACGTACGAGCGAATTCTCCGTGCAGTCGATAAAGATGAACGCGGAGCGAGTGTTGCCCGACGTGCATTGGTATGGCTCGTAGGCTCATTGCAACCCCTAGGGTTGTCTCAGCTCCTTGAGGCCCTGTCAATCGACCTCGGTCAGCGAACTTTGAACCCAAATTTGGGGCCAATGCATGGGCCCGCACTGTTGGACGCATTAAGTAGCCTGGTGACATACAATAACCGGACGGACATAGTAATCTTATCTCACTTCAGTGTCAAGGTATGTCACGACATCTCTTTTGTGGTTCCATGAAGTTGAATGTCGTGAACAGGAATATTTGCTTGGGAATTTCAAGCACCCCAGTCCGCTATATCGCATCGACCTGCAGAACGCCCACGGTGAGCTGGCGCGATACTGCATGTGCTATCTCGCGGCCTACCTCAGACAGGTATGAAAATTTGGCCGTGATATGGATCATGTCATCTCTAAACGCGTGATGCAGCCTGGCAACGCTGGGGTATTCCACGCTCCATCCCGTGGCAGAGTTACAATCAAGACCATCAAGACCTCGGAGTCGCTTCTTGAATACGTGATTTCTCGTGGTTTCGACCATCTCGCCCACGTTAGGCCCAGAGATAAAGCAGCTCTTGATGCAATAAGAGATTTGTCCCTCGATGTGCAACAATACCCGCCGAAATGGGACCAACTGCGCGAGAGAGCTCATCCACTACATCAGTTGCTATATAGTTGGTGGCCGTCCCTTCAAGACGACTTTGTGCTCTACATCCTCGTTGCATTCGCTCCCCAACCTCTCCTACGTTTACATCTTGGCCGTGGCGCCCTCAAGGCCAAGGAGGGCACGAATCCCCTCGTCTATGCTGCGTACTTCGGCAAGATTGATCACGCTCGAACGTTGCTATCGCGCGGGGCCAATTTAAACTGCACTGATCGACCTAGCCAGGTCTTGCCCCTCCATGCAGCTGCCCGCAAGGGCCGCATCGATCTTGTCGACCTCCTTCTGTCAGAAGGGAGTCACGTCCCTGAGCAACTTTTTTCGGAGGCACTCCTTACTACGCGCTTCTTCCATTTAACCCCCCGCATTGTTGCAAGGCTCCTCCAAACCGATCAATTCGTTGAATGGGCATTTCAGAAACAGGACGAAGCACTTCTCAGTGTGTTGGACAGTCACGTGTACTCTTTCTGTGGCGGGCTGGGGGAGGAAGACTTTGTGGTCATGAACAGGAGGCTCATGCAAATTGGCTGTGACATTTCTTCCCATGGTGGCTTCATGAAGAAACTCCTTTGCCAAGCAGCAGCTGCAGGACATATCTCCATCGCCCAGCACATTCATTCC
This sequence comes from Chalciporus piperatoides, assembly GCA_038092975.1. Lineage (NCBI taxonomy): Eukaryota > Fungi > Basidiomycota > Agaricomycetes > Boletales > Boletaceae > Chalciporus > Chalciporus piperatoides. The sequence goes on along the minus strand of JBBPRJ010000071.1, from coordinate 17,269 downwards.
AAACTCCATGGATCGCTTCCTTCCGACATCCTTCTCCACATGTCACGCAATACGAGTGCGGCGATGATACGCTTTCTCATTGCTCACGGTGCGAATGTCTCCTGCTCCACGGCAGATGAAGAAACCGCCATTCATCTTGCCATCCGGCATTCGCAGGGAGAGGAGGATTGTATGGAGAAGATGAGGGTTCTGATCGATGCAGGGTGCAATCCGTCTGCACGAAACTTATCCTGTGAAAGCCCTTTACACCTCGCAGCCGCGCAGGGATACATATCTGTCGCCAAATACCTCCTTTTGCTTGGAGTGACAGTCCCCTCCAACATCGTGCTCGCAGCGTCGCGCAATGGGCGCCCAGCGATGCTCCACTTTCTCATTTCCAAAGGAGCTGACGTAAATGTCATCGCAGCTAATGGAAACACTCCGCTTCACATCTTCCTCGACTCGCCTGGCACTGCCTCGACAGGGAGCCAGGGGCTAGAATTTGCTAAAATCCTGTTCGGCGCCGGATTAGATCTTTATGCCTGCAATTGGATTGGAGAAACGCCCCTGGACATTGCAGCGAAACGTGGAAATGTTTCCCTCCTTTCCCACTTCATCGTTGGGAATCAGCCGTCACCTCCAAACCTCTTGTTCTCAGCGTTGAGTGGCTCCGGCCATGACCCCATACCGGTTATACAATTCCTTCTTACCCAGAGGGTCGATGTATCTGCAAAAAACGTCTACGGGAATAACCCGATACACCGTACCCTGGTTAAATCTGGATGTGAAGATCGGTGTCTTGAAATTGTCGAGATGCTCGTCAGCGCTGGATGCGACCCCTGCATACCCAACTCTGCTGGAGAAACACCCTTTCATCGCGCAGCTGGAAAAGGATATATTCTGGTCATGGAGTATCTGCTCTCACTAGGTGCACAGCTTCCCGCTGATATCATTCTCTATCTGTTGGACCGCTGGGTCTGGTTGGACGACGCAAAGACTACTATCCAGTTTCTCGCCGAAAAAGGGGCGGGTATGCATGTTGTCGCAGAAAATGGAGATACCATCTTGCATCGATCCATCGCCTTTTCTTGAACCGGAGTCCTTGGATGTAGCTCACATTCTCGTGGACGCTGGCTGCAGCCCGTCCGCTACCGACTCGAACCTACAAACACCCTTGCATATCGCTTCTCAAAGTGGACACATCGCCGTCCTCGACTATCTGCTCTCCCTGAAAGTACCCCTTCCTTCTGATATTCTACACGCGGCGGTACAGAGTTCCTCCCGGTCGATCGCACCTTTGACCCGTTTCCTCCTGAGTGAGGGAGCTGACGCCAAAGCCGTTACTCCGAGTGGCGATACAGTATTACATCTAGTCCTGATGGGCGGGATGGAAGCTGATCGCCTGGAAACGGCCAAAATCCTCATTGGTGCTGGACGCAATATAAATGCACGGAATTCGGCCGGGGAGACCCTCATTCATGCTGCGGTGAGAGGTGGACACATCATTATTTTGGAGTATCTCCTTGAAAAAGGTTTGCTGATCCCACCCGACATCCTGCTCACCGCCGCGTTAGGGAGAGGTTGGAACACCCCATTGATCCGTTTCCTCATCCACCAAGGTGCAGATGCCTGTGTCATTGCACCTGATGGTAACTCCCTACTACACCTGGTGGTGCCTTTCCGCGAACAATTAGAGATCTTGACGGTTCTCATCAACTCCGGATGTGACCCTTCGCTACGCAACTTGAATGGAGAAACGCCTCTCCATATCGCTGCCAAGTGTCGCAACGTTCCTGCCTTCGAATACATAGCCTTTTTGCAAGGAACGCCCCCTCCCAAAGACGACACTACGCGTACTGGTGACACTCTGCTACATCTGGCGCTGTCGGCGAGAGGTCAGGATGGTCCTTGGGAGATTTTTGATACCCTGATCAATCTCGGATATGATCCTTTGGTACGCAATTTAGCCGGAGAATCACCTCTCCATATCCTAGTAAAAGAAGGAGAATTTTTCGCCGTCAAATATCTACTCTCTCGACAAGTCACACTCCCTTTCGACATCCTTCTCGCTGTTCTGTCGGGGGATATGCACCACACGGTGTCCCATTGCATCATACCGATGATCAATCTCTTACTCCGAGAAGGAGCCGATCCAGGTGTCATCTCGGCGGATGGGAATACAGCACTACACGCCATCCTTGAGCGTGACTTTCGCAACGAGCTCGGGGAACCTGTGGACTTTCTGTGGGAAGTGGTCGAGATCCTGCTCAACTCTGGCTGTGATCCCTCCGTACAAAATAATGATGGACGAACGGCCTTCGACCTTGCTGAAGCAAAGGGACCCTACTTCTTCATGAACTTTGCTCGATTGGCGAACTCCAGGACCTGATATTTCTTACCTACTCCGGTATGATTGTTCTATCGGAGTTTAAGCCTTACCCATCATCACATAGGATTCTCTCCAGCTCCTGCGGTTGTACTAGTATTTTTTTTTTCTGGTTTCACTTGCATTCATGCGTTCATTTTACCCCTTCGATCTACTATATTGCGCCGATCTCCGCAAATTCTTGATGGTTACTATTTCTTTTCCGATGTTTGATAGAAAGCTTGTTGTTACGGAGCTTGATCCCGACTCTAGGCATTCCCAGACAACCTCATTCAGGAATATTAAGGACGGGAACATGCTTCTCGTAAAAATCTCCGCAAATTCTTGACAGCTACTATTTCTTTTCCTATGCTTTATAGAAAACTTGTTGTTCCGGAGCTTGATCCCGATAGGCATTCCCAGACGATCTCAATTCACGAATATTAATGACATGAACATGCTTCTCATACAAGTCCCTCTGAAGTCCGAGTCCGAGTCTTCAGCAACCTGACTGTTCGAGGGAGAAAAAAAGGCAATAAATAAAAATAAAAAGCTCGTATGTTTCCGTATCAAGAAACCTCCGACACCCAAGGCAATACAAACTCAAGCCTTCTGATCGCCCGGTGGCGGAGGCGGCACACCCTGAGCCTGCTGCTGCTGCTGTTCAGGTGACCCCTTAGGGGGCGCTGTATAACCCCCCGACTTCTCATCATTCGTAGGAGGTTGCTGAGGCGGAGCACGATACCCCGCCTGTTTCTGATCAGCTGGCGCTTGCGTCTGAGGAGGCGGAGGCGGCGCGTAATAACCCGCAGTACCACCAGGCTGTTGTGCAGGAGGTGGCGGAGGTGGCGTGTATGGTTGTTGAGCTGCAGGTGTCGGTTGAGGGCCAGGGCGGTAGTGTCCGCTACCCTCGTCTGTTCGGTGCAAGATTCAGAACCGGGACATATGTATCGAGATCCGGGGTTCTCTAAAAAGAGTCGAGGGAAAAAAGGGGGGGAGACTTACAGATCCAGTTCTTGCTACCGTATGTTGAGTTCGCTTCGGAGCGCTTGAAGATGAGCCAGAAGGCGTGCTATGTAGTAATAGAGATCAGTGGGCGTTGTCAGATGTGACATTGAAAGAGTGGGCTGACGATGCATCCAGGAAGCCATCCTAAGCTGTCTGGCGGTTAGTTATTCAAAATGTACGACGTCCAAGAACTACCTACATCGTCAACAGAATGTTAAGACATAGATCGCCACTGCAGCCCGTGATGAAGGCTACAGCCGCGGGAGGGAAAATGATGGCGATCTAGGATGTGGTCGATCTACACGTCGAAAAACGGATGTCCAGTAAATACTCACGACGGCAAGCAGGAAATTTTCGGTTTGATCTGGCATGATTTGTGAGAGACGGCTGGGTTGGTTCGACAACAAGGGGGAATACCCAGACAGGAGGTAGAAGGAATAGTGATGTCATCATTACTGACATTTCCGCGTTTGGAAGGTAGACCGGAGGTATCGCATATTTTTCGTTCTACGCTCAGCAGTTCGAGAGAGAAGCAGTAGATAGTAGAAACTCAGAGATAGAGAAGAAAAGAAAAGAACGAGGACGAGGACAACTGAAAAGTAACAAGCTTAACGAAAGACGGGGAACAAGCATGAAACGAACGACAGAGATGGGCAGGTAACTATCAACAAGTCAACCAGACTTCAAGTTTCCAGTCGCCATATCATGCATTAAATGGAAAAGAACGGTTGCTCAGGATTGTGCATCTGCTGCTGCTGCAGAGAAAAGGGATTATTGGCGCTGACCCCAGTCTTCTGAAGGGCGATGCGACCAGCCTGCGTTTGACCGTATCGCAGAGTGCCGAGGTTTCCGAACGTATCCTGACCATCGTCACGGTTTGCAAGCAAGTTTGCGAGATGGCCGTGTTCTTGGTCTGTACGGGTTGGTGTTCCTCTGCCTGCGCCGTTTGATAGTGAAAGATCGGTGGTGGATCGAGAGGAGGTTGAAGTAGGCGCAGGTGACGGCGTAGAGCCATACGACGGCGCGGTCGAGTTTGAATAGGTACCCTGCAGATTGAATGAAGGTCCTCCCATACTGCCACCATTGACCGGGCTGTGCAACGACGGCAACGCAGGTGGTGGAGAAAGGGTTTGTGCAAATGGATTGTTCGATCTGGAGTAGGTAAAGTCAGGCACGCATGTCAACGTCAAGACGCCACAAAACATACCCAAATCCGGTAGGTTGAACGAGGATCTGCTGCGCTTGCGCTTGTTGCTGTGCTTGCAAGGCATGTTGCTGGCGGAGCCATTCTTCTTGCTGTTGCTGCTGCTGCTGCTGGAGTGCCAGTGCCTGTTGCTGAGCTTGTAACTCCTGCTGTTGCCGCATCCACTCTTGCTGCTGCCTCAAATACTCTGCCTACAGTCGCTCAGTACAGTGATCCGAATGAAGAACACGATAGCAACTTACCTGCATGGCCTCCTGTTGCGCCTGTTGTTGATACGGGTTGAAGGAAGTGAATTGAGGTTGCATCGTAAGTTGAGGCTGGACGGTGAATTGTGGCTGCAGACCAGTCGCATACGGTGTCGGGTCGATGAAAGGGAACGGATTATTTGACCCATTAGTAGATGGGGATCTAAATCAAGGAGTGTTAGCACAATCGCATCCTCGAGACGAACAGAGACATACAGTTGTGCTTGGTCATCAAACAACGCAGAAGCGTTAGAATCCTCGACAGCCTTGTTCCGCTTCGCCTCCTCTTCTTCACTAAGGCGAATCGCCCGTTGCAAATCATTATCTTCCGACCTCTTCGCCTGTTCCTCCGCAAGACTCCTCTTGGACGCCTCGATCGCCTTCCGAAGTTCGTCCTCATCTCGGTCCGCAGCTCGGTCCGCAGCCCGACTCCTCCGCGAAGGTGCCCCACTCGGCCTTCCCAATCCCACCTCCTCGTCCGCCTCATCCTCCAAGCCCGTACCTTTGACCATGCGATCACGCATCGATGCTCGGTTCCGCCGCTCCTCCCTCAGACGACCAGCATCGCTTAACAGGTTCGAAATATCCTTTGCCTTTTGACGAACGTTGGCCCCACAATCTTTGCCATCCTCGTCCATGTATTGGAATTCCTTGAGCGTCTTGATGACGTATGAATTGTCTTTGAAATAGAGAACGACGTTTTCCGAACCAGCGTGGAGGAGGTAGTCGAGGACCGTCAGGGACTATCCGCGTCTCACGTTTCAGCCCAGAACCCTACCGCAAAGCAAAAGGCGTATACGAAAGCTGACCTTGAAGACATGTCTCCAATTCTTCCCCTTGTCATTCAGTCGCTTGTCGAGCATCTCCATGATTTCAACAAAGTCGTTCCTGTGTGAACCACGCCAACAGAAAAAGACACCAGTCCAATCCATCAGCAGCGCCTCGTCAAGTGAATCAAGATATATGAAGACACTGACTGATTGTAACTCAATTGTGCTATCTCGTTCATCAGCGTGCCTGAAGGCCCCCATGGATCGTTGGACGTGGCATCCCGAACTTTGGCCTGGGTGTCTGAGTAGCCTTTGGTGTAATTCTTTGCCACTCGTAAAGCGCCCTTGCCAAAGTTTTGTAACGACATGGCGACAAAGGGAGGAAATGAAGAAGCTGCCCTGGGGTATTCAAGTTGAGAGTGACAGTTGAGATCTCTGAGAGGCTACCGTTATGAGAGCAAGATGCGGACAAGGATCGAAACGTGATTGGTTCAGTGCTCCAGCTGCGGCGCTGACTTATAGCCGATATGGTAATCCCCCGATATAGAAATTCATCCACGCCGATGGTGAAGCGGTTATCATGCTTGCCTTCCAAGCAAGCGGCAGGGGTTCGACTCCCCTTCGGCGTATCATTTTCTTCCGTGGATAGACACAATTCTTTAAACGCGCAATATGTATTGTTTTCCTCCTCGTGACAATGTACGTATGATGCAAGGGGATACGGTCACCCTTGTCATTCAGCTGGGTATTTTTTCTTTACTCCCACGGTTTAAATAACCAAGGTGTGAGCTTTCCCGATCAATTTCTCTGGGAACTTCAAGTTGCTCGCAAGAAGGGATTGTGATCCCGTGCTAAAATGCAGACAGAGTTTTACATTCGTGCGGCTTTTCTTTGGGAATCACAAGAAGGACGTCTTTCGGCCGAACTTGAAGACTCTGCCTAGGTCGAGACGAAAAGCCAACTTTCAGACTGCTGGGCCGGCAGCTAGCGGCGAATATGTAACCACCACTATCTCGACTTGTGAAATCGTCGCGGCTCTCAGTTCTGTTCACCACTGAAAGAACAGTTGTGGCGTACACTGTGGCATCCCCTCTAGCTTTGGACCTGTGGTGCGGCCAAAAGTCGAACCGCGGTGAGAGCAGGGTGACCGCGTGGCAAGGCCTCCTGTTGCTATCTTGGCTGTGATGCTGATGACAGCCATGACAGCCTTGTACATGTGTTACGGTACCAGCAGGGATTGGGTGTGAAGATGATTTCTACTGCACTCTGGGGCACTCATAAGAACAGGGATGTCCGGAATTAAACGCCGTCACCACCCAACCACTCCTTCTAGACATAGGGATCATGTTGCAAACACTCGTTTCCTTGTGCGCTGTTGGTGCTGCTTTAGCCCTCCCGACCAGTATGTTCTCTCGACAACTTCCACCACCCATCGATGGTCCTTCCTCCATCTCGTGTCTTTCCCTTCGGAATAGCTGCAATGCAACCACCGTGGACCTCAGCAACTTCTACAGCTATATGTCGTGCATCATGCTCACAACCTGCTCGCAAGGGGCCGAGAACCCTGTTCAAGTTCTCCAAGTCAGCGGAGCTCCCGTCAACCAACCCCGTCTTACTGAGAATGTGGGTTGAATTTTCAAGATTCACTTTAACGAGCTTCCTTATCTTCTTCAGACCTTCTACTCCATGTCCAACGGCAACCCGTATATGACCCAGCAGAATTACATTGATGCTTACAATGCTGCAATTGCGGCTACCCCCAACGGTACATACCCTGACAGGTAGGCATATTTCCGATGACAGTGTCGTGTTGACAAGAGACCGAGACACCCTTGAACTAAGCGACCAGTACCTCATCGACCAGTGGCAAGCTATTGCTGCATGGACCGGCTTCTGTGGCACATTGAACATCCCCTACAGTAACTTCGCGGTACGAATGATAATGGCCACCAACCCTGATGGTTTACAGCTAACACTTCTGCAGGATTGGTTAGAGTATTCTGCGACTCCAGGTGTCTGTCCTGCTGTACAGTCCTGCGATCCAGCGAAGGCAGCTACCGTTAAACCTTGTGTCCCGCAACCGATCACTGACAATGGATCTTGTGCGGAGATTTTGAGGGAATGTACACTCTGGGTCACCGGCGGCCTGTTCCAAAACGAATTCTGCGTCCTCGCAAGCTTCTGCTACGCTTGGAGCAACACGGATATCCTCCTCGAATACTTGTACCCCTCTTTCACCCCTCATATTCCTACCACGTCCGAGGAAGCTAGGCTTTCAGAGGCAGTTTTCTACAACATGACTGGTGGCGCGCCGACGATGTCGCAGCAGAACGCAATCGATGCTTACTACGGTGCCTTGGTACGATATCAATTCCTTCCACGGCGAGACGTCACTAAACTGATGCTAGACTGGAACATGGACCTCTTTGGGTGGACCTTTCGGAGCTGAGACGCCGTCGCAGACCAACAACGATGGACCGTACCCAACGTCGTGCGTACCAGTTTCGAAGGTCGATCGACCATGAGCTAACCTCGCCTTCTCCCAGTACTCAATATGTGATCGACTTCTGGGCCATTATCAGCGCCTGGACCGGATTCTGCGACACGCGCGAGATCCCCTACTCTAATCTTGCTGATTACCTCTCGTATGCTGCTGGAAGTGGCAACAACTCGACCTGTTAATTCCCTTTGCGAATATTTCTCTGTTGACCATGACCGAGCAACCGAGTTCAGCGCCTGTAATCACCTGCGCCTTTGTTTCGGACTAGGTACTATCTTCGGGCTAACAAACGATATCCGAAATTACCCTGTCCTACCTATGGGACTATACGTCTATTCCAGTACCACGTATCTTTGCCCACAGCTATACCCCAGACAATGAGGTTGGTTTTGAGTGGATCCTGATGGAAAAGGTCCCAGGGGTTGCTCTGGCAGATGTTTGGAGTGACATTGACATGGAAACTAAGGAGAAGGTGACGAGGTCCGTCGCGGGCTACGTGCGCCAACTTCGAGATCTCCGAGGGCGCTTCAAGTTCACTGGGATTGGCATTCTCTATTTCCGTGAAGATATCGATACGTTAAACGCCGCAGTTCGCGTGTTGTGCACGGAGGATGAGAAATATGTCCTCGGTCCTCTCGTCACACCCTACATGTTTGCTGGGGGGCGCAATCTGCGCGTACCTAGGGATCTCGGACCGTACTCCAACGATGCGGAGTATATCGCTGCACTAGCTGCTTCGGAGGTGGAAGACATGAAGCTACTACTCTTGCCAGATCCTCATTTACATAGCGACTTTGACGAGGACGCAGCCGAGAATGCCGAGGATGCTATACAGGTGTTGGACGAGCTCCAACCGATTTTCTCTGTAATCTTCCCATCTCAGCCCCGTCATTTTGCTTTGCACCATCACGACCTTTCTCTTCACAACATCCTCGTCGACCCGGCAACCTACCAGATTACGGCAATCGTCGACTGGGAGTCTGTCGGTACTCGACCCCACTGGGAAGACACATACCCACAGTTCCTGCTTGGTCCAGAGGTTACAGAAGAGATCGAGCCACTTGCCCCAGGAGATCCGGACGGACTCAGGGTGGAGCGCTGGAAGGACTGAGAAAAGATGAAGCTACGTTTGGTCTTTGACAGGGAACTTGGTGAGGCACGCGATGACGACGACGGAATGGACGAGATCAGGCAGTGGGAGGTTAGGGGGCAGTTAGATATAGTGGGGAGTATGCCGGCATTGGTGGGGAGGTGGCTGGTACAGATTGTGCGAATATTTTGTCAGAGGTATCATAGGGTATCATAGTACAGCTAGCTGCAAAATCCATAGGCCTCGGACTTTTGGATCCTTCGACCTAGAATCTTTGAATATTGAATATCGATTTGACCCCCATTCCGCGTGGGCTCGCGACGAACTGACGATACTGTGTCACCGTGATCCCACATCGTCTCTAATATCTTACATACTCCATCGCTTTCATGGCACCCGGCTTTCAACCAAAGAATATACGAGTCCACGATTGATTTGTCTCATCAGGCAGTCCCCACCTCCACGTCCCTATGATTTTGGAATTCACGACCTCGGTAGCGGCCTGTCGGAGATGGTCCAGATGCTCATCCGAATTGTGTTCCGCTTGTCTCTTCGTCGACCACAATGATAAAGTTATCAAGCAAGGCCACAAAATATGACAGTCATCGCAGCGATGCCTAGTAGACTGAGCCGTAAGGCCATCCTGAACAACACAAAACCGAATCCCTCGATGAGTCGATGTAGACTCAGATCGTCGCCTTAGCTACAGGGGCTAAATGGGCAGATCGCGGATCCCAAAAATGGGCAATCTAACTAAACCTGTAGGGGTCCGGTGAAAATTAATTAAATTAATTAAATTAATTCGCGCGCAGCGCGAAAGAAAAAAAAACCTATACTGGGCTGATGGTACACTGTACTACCAACCAACCACCAACAACTTGACCAACACTACATTCTGAGTGATGGGAATGTCCTTCCCGAAAAGGTAAGTCCACTTAAGTCTAATTGAAAGTCCGATAAGTCTTACCCCCCCTACAGGTATAGTTGGACTGCCCAAAAATGAATTACAATCAGGCTCGGATCGGTGATTGGAGGTGTGATCCAATCTAATCCCCCATCTCGGCCGTGGTTGTTTTGCGATCCTTGTCCACTGCGTATGGCATCGGATTCAATTCAAAATTCCTTGCACGTCTCTACGTACGAATTGTCTTTGAAATAGAGAACCCCTCGTCAAGTTGTTACGCCAATTATAATAAACACAAAGCCACCACTGATTTTCACCCAGATCGAGCGATCTCGTTCATCTGTTTCATTATGTAGGGTAAGGATACCCCCAAACACCAAAAGACAGTAAGAAACGATATCTATCGATCACCAAAAGACGCAAGAACCAAAAAAGGAACGACAATAGATAGGCAAGTTAGAGTAAAATGCAACGATCGTTATGTGTATGTATGAAGCAACGAGAATGTGTGAAACGGTCGTTCGATACCAGGACGAGCCAGAGCCATTAATGATGCGAGCGAGCGGACGGGAGGCGAAACCGTAGGTTAAAACGTGAGACGAAAAAAAGGACGAACATACCAAACGAAACGAACGTGAGGACCCCAAAAAAGACAGAGGAGAATGCGTGCAAGCAAAGAAAGAATGGAAACGCTCGATGGCGAATATAGACACGATAATTTACTGCCCCGGAGAGACGCGATCGCGATCACGCCCCCCCAATAAATCCCAAGAGCCAGATTCGAGCATCCATTCAATCCGAGAGAGATTTCAGAAAAATCCAGGCCGAGTAGGAAGTGGTGGAGGGACTTCTCTACTCCAGTAATGGCTGCCGGCCATCACGATCTCATCACCGTTCTCGTCGAGTCCGTCGTGGTCGAGAAGATACATGGTACGCCTCCCAGCAGTCTTATCGTCCGAGGGGTACACAGACTCGTCGTCGTCTTCCTCGTCCACAAAACTCTTGGCAGCGGTGGACTCTACATCACCGTCGTCGTCGTAGGTGGTGGTACTATCGCGGTGCGTAGTCGGAGGATAGATACTCGAGGCGACATCGCTCCTGTCAGAGAACCGAGACTTGAGATTGCTTGACACCCTGTTAAACTTGTACGGTATGGGCCTCCCAGAGTTGACTTCAGACGTCGTCGACCCGCTCGTGGTCGGACGTGAATAGTCTGACGTTGCCAACGAGTCCCGCGCGGGCGGAAGCTCGCTCCGGTCCGAATTCGACGACGTATGTGACGAACGCACAGATGGCCCAGAAGACGACCCAGAGAGCGTAGTCGTGCTTGCCACGGGACTCGTGTGTGACGCTGGAACGGACGACACAGATGAAAATTGTTCGTGGAACACGGAAGGAGAGCCGACTGGCGTACGTGCACGCGCACTTGGGCCCGGACTCGGTGCGGGAGGCAGCGGCATATCTGGAGGAGGTCGAGGAGAAGGGGGTCGGTGCTGCATCCTGCGCTGAAGGAACGCAGGTGTGCTGCCAAGGCTGGCAGAAAGATTTGTTGCAGATTGGTGTTTCCCAGAAACCTCAGTACCATTGGGTTGATCGCTCTCGACACTGCTGTGCACTTCCACACCGGGGGCATGTGGTACTTTTTGGTCCGAGCTGGCGGCGGCTAGTGCCCTGGGGGAAAGTAAAGGTCGGAAAGGTGATGCAGCTCTGTGTGGACTCAGTGGCTGTGGTGATTGGAGGCTTGGATACCCGGGCGGTGCTGGCGAAACAGGAACCGGACGTGAAGGAGCACCTTTTCTAGATGGTGTCACTGGTCTTAATGGCAAAGTAGACGGAGCCAAAGGTGATGGCGGAGGTTGAGGAAGAGGTTGAGATGGAGGCGGAGCGGGTGGTGGGATCCCGAGGTGGGGTCTAGGTGGTTGTCCTGGGTTGGCTTTCATTGGCGCTGGTGCCACGATTGGCATTGATGGTGTCGCGGGAGCCGGGAATGAAGCGGCCGAGAGGGGCGTACCTGGCGCAGAAGCTGGCAATGGGAAAGTCGCTGCGGTAGCAGCCGGTGTAAGTGCTGATGCTGACGCAACCCACGGAGAGGATGGCGGTTGTGATGCGGAGGACTGACCCAATCGGTGAGGAGCACCCACACGACCAGGCGGTGGGCTCTTGCTCATTTGTCGTCTTGGAAGGGGAGATCCCGGTGGACTCGTTAACTTCAACGTCAAGGGATGGAAGCCTGGTCGTGTTGGTGACGAGGGTGCACGACGTTCCAATGGCTTCGGGCTCGAAGGTCTCGGGAGATTGGGAATGGCAGGAACAGGGGGGATCTCGTCCTCGTCCTCATCATCACTACCATGCACAGACTTCTTCGGCCGCCTGCGGAAGAAAGCCATCGCACGAGCTTTGACCCTACCAGGTGACTTCCCTTGTGATTTGTTTGAGGATGCGGAGAGATAGCCACCGTCGGATGTGTAGTCTGTGTCTCCGCCGCCGCCTTTGTTGAGATCAAGTTTTGGGGGCTTTGAGCCCTTCTTGAGCTTCGATTTCTCGGGCTTGCCCTTGCCAGCTTTCCCTTTGGACAGATATTGTCCTTCGCTAGTGTAGCCAGTATCAGCAGGGCCAGGGCTTGGGCTGTCGTGGCTCGGATTACGACGTAAGCTTTCGTCCTGGCTCCGGGAGCGCTCCGTGTCCTTGTGAGGTGTTTCTAACGAGCTCGCATCACCCTCGGCACGATACGGTTCAGGCGGTGAAAGCGAAAATGGCGAGAATAGCTGTAGTTGATCCGAGGGGAAGTCACCAAATGACACACGAGGAGGCTCTGTGACACTTGGCTTATGCATGTGTACCTGGAAGGTTGCGACAGCCGCATTAGGAGCGGTGTTGCGTGGTGAACTGACAGAGGAAGATTCGTCCGATGTCGTGTTTGAAGTTAAAGTAAATGTAGGTGTGATCGCCTGGAATGAGAATGAATTTGGCAATAGTGAGAGGAAAGGTTCGGGTACGTACCGATGCAACCTCTGGAGTTGGTTCGCTCCTGGGATCTAGCAAGTCACTTTTCTCGGTGTCAAATTGGATATCCTCTGGCTCCTCCGCGAGCGGATTGTTGAAGATCCAGTTCGCCACAGCGGAATTCTGAGTTAAACCGAGTTCGAGCGCAGTCTCCAGGACCGACGCACGAACGAGATTAGAGTCGCGCTGTGTATCGAGCAGCCTATGCTTGGTGGGACGACGACGAACTTGAGAGTATTCGGACGCCATGAAGGGATGCAAAAGCGTGTCGCAAGTACGTGTACTGGGGGTAAGAACGCGATATGACAGCGTGCGCGTTGTCAGACGATCGGAACAAGACTTGTCAGAGATATGAGAACTGGGCAACGGCAAGGTCCATTCGCCGCTTGACCGCGCGTAGGAAGGTGGAGGTAAGGGTGGCGCAAAGGCTTGATAATGCGGCGAAGGTTCGTCCAAGGAAGATCGAGCTGGAAAGGGCACGGGCGGTGAGTCTGATGAGCAGGCTTGACTGAAACTGACAGTTACTGACTTAAACAGGACGTGTACGGTGTAGCCTACGAGGGTGCTCACGACAAATAAACTCGGCAGCCTCGAGGGACTCGTGCGGAGGGCTGAAGACGTGAAAAACACGAGCAGACACGAGCTGAGACGCGAGGCAAGTGATTCTGCTCACTTGATCATAATTTTGTCATTTGACTCAAAAAAAAGTCCCCGTTGCCATTTGGGGTAAACTAATCAAGCTAACCAACTACATCTATTCCTCGACGCAATCACTCTCAGGCGACGAGGATGGATAGAGAACTTCCTCAGATTCAACGACAAGAAGCATCCCATGTAGTTTAGTTACCAAAGGATCACGTCGTTCGTGGTTCCAAAGAAGCAACATACAGTCTCAGATCGTTTTACTGCCTTGCTTTTTCCTTAACCCGCACACGACGGGTGCCAAGCCAAGCATGGCTCTCGACGTCGACCCCGTCGTTATAGTTACGAACACCAAAATTGCTCGTCCGAGCATTGGATTTGGAGCCTGGCGGAATATCACAGAGTTGGTGGTTCTCTTTACGACAAGTCCTAATTATGTTCCCGATGATCCTACACTTCCCTACTCGGACATGTTCCAACTCAACTTGAACAATTTTCTTTCTGGCTTGGTACTTGCCAGCAGCTTGGTATGTTCAAGCCTGAGACTCGCAACTCCCACCCTTTTCGCAGTGTCTCCATCCCAATCGATCAGCATCAGGGCGTACCACATTTCTGGCCCGACCCCATCGAATTCCCGAGCTAGAAGCAGAAACTCCTGCTCTTTTCTGTTCCGGGTGGTGATCAACTCTGCAGCATTGTGACCATAAAACCTCAGCTCCGGTTCGGCTTCCTCCTCGAGTTCAACAATGCATCGCTCGGCGCGGCTCCTCATGCGTATATCAGGTAAGCGCTCCGTCTCGCTGTCGATGCATGACTGGTGCTTGACTTTCCTGAACCTCAGCCGGATGACTATGCCTTCAATGAGGAACTCTGTAAAACTGAGGTTCTGTGGCACCATAGGAGTCGCAAGCATGGTTTCTGCCAACAGCAGAACCGGGTCTTTCTTTCGCTTTTTCTCCTTCTGAGTGGCACGTGGTAAGCACACCCAATGTCCAGCCCTCCATGATGAGACACCCTACCATAATGCTCGCTGTCTTCATCAACGCATTCATGATGAAACCAGTTTTCCTTTGCGCTCGACTTTTTCTGTTCTTGGTCTTCTTCTTCCGAAGACCTCGTGTCATCTCCCAGAATAACCCTTTCTTTTCGCTTCGGTTGGGTGAAGGATCCTGCTCCTGATTCGATGCACCGATGCTATCACTGTCATGTTCATCATCCCCGCCAAGCGCTTCTTCTTCGTCTTGTTCGAGCCCCTCGGTGTCATTGTCCTCTTCATCACGCCGCGCCTTTTCCTGTACACAGGGCACAGGATTGAAATCATACACTAGCTCTGGATTGCCAGAACTTCCCGCTTTCCAGACACGAAGCGGAGGCATGTCTTCCTTCTCCATATACTTTGCGCCCTTCACGGCAGTCACCCTCATGGCACCTTCCCACCCAGCCCAAGACCATGCAGGGAAGCCGAGTCTTCGACGCGGTTGCGAGGAATGCGTCCACAACAAAGCCCTCGGCAACTCTTCAAGGGGAAGTCCCTCCAGGAAACCACGCTTGTAGTGGGTTTCCGTCCAGCGGGTGAGCATGGCGGAGAAGGCATTGAGCGAGTCAGTGTCCTGTCACATCTTTTTGGAGGTGTAGGTGTTGACGAGCTTCAGGTATGTCAGGAAGGTGTCGTTGATGTCTGGTTCTTCCAGAGTAGCGATGGGTCGAAAAGGATCTCTGAGGACGCCCTGGCCGATCTCGCACTCGGGCCCTCGCCTATCCCAGATGTTATCCAGGTGCATCTCGAAGTTGTTGAGCGATGTACGATGTTGTTCGTTCGAGGAGAGATGAAACGGGGAATGAGAATCGTCGAGAGATTCGCAGCACTGGAATGAGTTGCACTCGAAATACACCTGATGGGTCGTGAAGAATAGACGTCTGGGTGAGAGTAAGCCCTCCTGGAAGGTCCACGCTCTCGTCACCCAAGGGGACGCCGATATCTCCTGAGACAGCATTGGCATCAACGAAAACAACCGTACACCGCCGGCCTCGCAAGACAGCTGAGGGACGACTCCTTCAAGCGTGCCCACGCGGATTAATCCGCTCCGAGCAGATTGACCGGAGATGTTAGTGATTGTTGCCCATGCGCCAGTATAGATGGCACTCATGAGAGCAATTTGGTCAGCCTTTTCTGTGTTGTTCCCTTGGTCGATGCACAACGAATCTGCCCAAAAGTATCTCTTTCCGAGTTGACGAGTGACCAGCATGGCGTCCTCGAGCGTAGCAGGAACATCGGAAATGATAGCTCCAAGCTTGAAGCTCGGTTGTTCCACCCCTCCCCACACGTAGCTGAGAGCGACGTAGTCGCAACCCCCAGGGGGATACATCACGATCTCGCGGGTCTCTACATCGATGAGCTTGATCGTCTCCAATCCATCCGACACGGCAGGTCGACAGGTGGTGGGATGAAGCTGGTCGCATCGATCAAACCATCCTTTGATCCTGCTATAGTCTGGTGTCCGTGGATCCACCTTCCTCACTCCCAACGCAGAGGCACCCGCAACGCCGCACCCCTCGATTCCGATAGGATCGACAGACATATCGACAAGTGCAGTGTCTTCGTCGCCTTCCGTGGACGTAACAGCCGTGTAGATGCATTTTGCATAAGGCCCTTTCCCCAGTTGATAGTCCAGCCAATTCAGATCCTTCTCTAGACGATGGATCGTGTACGCTGGAACCAGCGCGAGCTGCCTCTCGGAATCTTCATCAGGATCCGTGACGAGTCGAAGATCTCGCTCGGATAGGTAGGTGCTGTTGAAGATCAGGCGACACAGAGGGCAGGTATAAAGGAGTCGGAGGGTCTGTATAGACCCGAGCGGAGGTATGTGAGTCATCTTCTCGTTTGCTCTCTTTCTGTGAAAGTGGTTCCTGTCGTCTCGTACGAATGGACGGGCGCTCTCCAATGAGCTGCCGAGTTGGACGCCGAGCGTTTCGCACCGCTCGCATAGCGCTTCTGCGACTGCATCGGCTGAAGATCCTGAGATGGGCTTAAAGGGAGGGGATGGACGAGGGGCCATTGCGAGGACAGGGGATGACTTTTTGTGATTCACTGTCTTCTTCGGCAGATATGAACATGACTGTACTAAGTGGCCAATTTGCCTGCAGATCAGACAAAGACAAGATTCGACCTGGAAAGCCATCGGCGAGACTTGGGGGAGAGGGTTGTTCCTCTGTCGCAGGCACCACGCGCCGTAATGCTTCTCCAGATCTCCAGAGTAAGTACGCTACAATATTTTTAGAAACAATCGATTACTTCCGAGAAGTAGTGCCTGAGGTGACCAGATTATCGACGGTTTTAACTCCGAGCACATAGATCATAGATCACTCATAGATCTTGCTCACAACAATGTTACATATATCCAAAATGTATGGAGTATAAAGGAGTACACGAACAGCATAACTCAAAGGACGTGATAAGCTTGAAGGCAATTATGTAACCAAGAAAGGGAAGAACTAGGCAACAGGAAAACATCGAAAGTACTGATTCGAACTTTTCTGATGATAATCAACCAATGAAGCT
>JBBPRJ010000070.1:0-20052 GCA_038092975.1 Chalciporus piperatoides | reverse complement strand
TGTGTGATCTGAGGGAACATGGTAGGGGGAATGACGCTCATCGATGACTCTTCTCCGGTGAATGTGATGCTTCTGAGATTCGGAGCAGCGATGAAACGGGTACGTGCCTCCAGCATGCGAGCACCGTGAAGCGAGATGTGGATAGATCGTAGTGTGGGCAACGCTGTGCTTTCGATGAAGTGAACGAGATATCTTTGGTTGACGCTCAGGGATAGATCCCTCAGGTGAGGACTATGCGCGATGGCAAGTCGGAAAATGTCAGAAGACAACTTGGTCTGGTCGTACCCGAAATTGGTGTGTGGAGAGCATGTGATGCTCATGCGGATAGGCCTCGCACGTGAACGACTGAGCCATGCCTTTATCATCTCTACTTCGACCTCAGGATTCCATACCCCACGGTCGTGAAGCGAGATGGACGACCACAGCTCAGAAGTCCCCTGTGCGA
Source organism: Chalciporus piperatoides (assembly GCA_038092975.1). Taxonomy (NCBI): domain Eukaryota; kingdom Fungi; phylum Basidiomycota; class Agaricomycetes; order Boletales; family Boletaceae; genus Chalciporus; species Chalciporus piperatoides. The sequence goes on along the minus strand of JBBPRJ010000070.1, from coordinate 19,607 downwards.
TCACTCTCCACCGACGACAAACATGTGTCAAAAGAAGTGGCGCAGACCGAATATAGGGCACGAGGTAGTGACTATCCGATAAGCAATGTCTGAATATCTCTTGGATGATTTCGTCAGGAAGGGCACGTAGAGGACTGAGTCTTGCACGGTGTATAGACATGCGGCGTTCCAGGACGCGACGTTCCCGTTCGAGGAGACGTATTTCGGCTTGGATGCGAAGGATACGTAGATGACAATCTTCGATGCTTGTATCGATGAGATAAAGTTTGTTGGTGTCTTTGACAAGCGCATGTTGAGCAGAGATGTATTCGGCTGTGTGAGGAGGTGACATGGAGTCGACGATGTCAGGCATATCTTCTGGATCGAGTGGAGGACTCAAAAATTGAGCGATCCCGTCGAGCGGCCGGGGAGAGGTTGTTGTATAGACGGTTTTGAGCATGATCGAAGCCACTAGAAAAGCTCATACCGTTTCCTGAAATTCGAGGAGGAAGAAGCTTACTGGTAGTACCAGCGAGTCCGGGGTTCACGTTTGGGGGTACAATACGAGATTCCTAGTCTGTATTATAAAACGGGGGGAAGGGCTTGGCCTTGCCTCAACGCCGCACAGCGTGTTGACCAGCGATATGATCCGGGATGAGTTGACATACCTTGGATTCATGTTGGGATAACGTCAGCCTTTACCTTCTTCTACGTCGCCGTGAAGTAGAGGGGCCCCGGGCAGCCCTGTTGTGTTGTTCGATACACGCTGCAAGCCAACCGCAAGCAGTGAACTTTGGAGCACTCCAAGGCTTCTAGCACGGCTCGTGGCCGTTAACCGAATCACATCGATCGTATCGTGTTGTCAAAGACGGCATGGCGAAGCCAAGAGTTGGCCAAGACTCACGAGTCTAACTGCGGAGGTTGTGCGTCGGAGGTCAAGTTATAGTGATGGATTCCATCCAAAGCTTCCGAGTCCGAGTCGAAGACCGTGTCTCGAATGTCATGACATTTGGCTGAGAGATGTACATCCAAGATACATACACTTGATCGAAAAACAAGACGAGAAAGCCCTAGATATCAAATCTACGCTCCTCAACCCCTCGTATCCCACAAGTCACTATCCGTCGCTCATCAAATACAACAGTACCTCGACCGCTCGCTCGCTCGAACCCGTCCACCGGCCTGGCAACTTCTATGCCATCCCCGCCCTCCAAATCCCAAACCCAGATCGAACCATTGACGCCAAGACTCACGCACCGGCCATCAGCTAGGGAAAGTGCTGACACGGGTCCAAGTGGTCCATGAAGCGTGCGAACGAAGCTGAGCCTCGGCGAGGAAGAAGATAGAGGCATATATAGCCGGTACAGCTGTAATTGTGTGGAAGTATGACTGGGAGGCGAGACGAATGGGGTCGAGGAGGGTGATGAACTGGACGAACTCGAGGCATCGCTCGAAGATCCCCCGTCATGTGACCAGTGTATCGGCAATTTCGAAGAGTCGCCAGGTGCGAGGACGACCCATTTACCATCTGTTTGCGTATCCGCAACGTGTTTGACTTTGCGCCCCCATTGTTCGCGCATTGATTTCAGTTTCTCGTCATCTATCCAGCCTTGAGGAACGTCGAAAGCTCGTGCTGAACGTGTCCTCGTGACTGTGAAATTAGATGGGGATAGTGGGATTGCTCCCGTGTTTCCAGAGAAAGTGGTGGTTGACGTGACGGAACCTGAGGTCGATATGATAAGCTCCGTGACGCCAACACTCCAATGAGCAGGATAAACTGGGATCGCATAGGCCAATATAAGTTTATATGATGACGAGGAGGGCATGGCGGACAGGATCAAAGAAGTGGGTGGATGGCTTGTGAACGAGCTGAGTGAATGGGTGTGAGTAACCGTGTCTCCACCAAGGTCAAATACCATGAGTGTGAATGTATGAGACAAGGTGACGAGCAATGGATGATGGTATGCAGCCTGCATGACATGGTTGCGGTGACGGGGTAGGGGAATGTACGCGAGTTTTGGAGAAGTCGAGGGTGACAACGGGTCATACTCGTAAATGTTGAACTCTCCGGTTGACAAGAAAGCCGAAAATCGAACGACGCTATCTGGTTTGGATGCCCTGGAAGACGGAGGAGACTGGTCGATAGCGACAGTGGATATGCCTACTGGTGTGGAGCTAGTGCTGGATCTGCACTTGATGGAAGTAACCAGATCCGGACGAGCTCTCAGCAGAATGGTGGGTTGATGTGACATCTCGGAGGAAGCAGAGATGGTGAGAGATCCAGCCAGCAATACGTGGGACCTGGAACTAGAAAACGATGGTTCCTCAACAACCACTGATTGAGAGGTGGGCTGCGTCATAGGTACGCCCTCGCTCAAGCTCTCTACAGCGCAACGACCTTTGTGGTGTGGATGAGATAGCCATTGCGAGAGAAGTCGCCTTGATGATGCCCACCATTTCTCCAATTTGAGCTTATGCGATACATCCACTTCCAATTGAGACTGTCGTCTATCGGTAGAGATGCACGGGAAGGAAGTGGCTTTACTGCGCGACCGTCTACTCGGCCGTAGAACCCCTTCCCGCCTCGAAGACGGGCCGCTTTGCCAAAGTCTCTGACATACATTGTCTTCCAGATCTACACAGAAAGTATCACACCCCCAGTGTTCAACATCCGTCTCTTCCTGAGGCAATGTGTATGAAATCACCTGTTTATCGCACGCGAGTCTGGAACAGTTCTTGTTGGCGGCTTGCATTGTACATAGATCCCTCGAGTTCAAGAAGGAGAATATGAAGAGTATGAGCTCATCATAGAGGGCGTTGTCAAACGACGTGAGGATTCCCCGCGCTGAGGGTGTACATACACCATGCTGACGCTTTGAAGGAGGTAACGATGCTGGAGATAATTGTCGTTTCCCTGGCCTGAACTCCATTGCCGCAGTGGGGGAAAGAGAGATCACCACTACTCACAGCGAGCTCCCAGCGGCCTCACGGTAAGCCATTGCCATGTATGGAATCTCGCCGCCCCGACCAGCGGCCCGATGTCCGGAGCGTATTTCATGGCCTCCGATTCAAGGGGTACCGTACCGCTACAGTCTCCTCGTGCTTCAACCAACGGTCAGCAGGATATCATGTTTGAAAAAAAGAGTGAGAACCTCGCCCACGTTCCACTTGAAACCGCTAAGTAGTTCGTTGTCATTGCCTATCGCATGACTTTATCTCTGAACTCAATCGAGATCCACGTATGTATTATAGAGGTCAGTCCGTCGACGCCCACGGCGTGCAGCGGGCTCGAGTCTCAATTTTCTGTCCACGAGCCCGTATCCAGGCACGTTCACACTGCTAACCCTTAACCCTTGCGGATGCGCAGCTCCTACGGCCTTTGAGAATGTTGCATTGATAAGTACCGCGCGGCGTCAATGGCTTGCCTGCGTACTGCTCCATGTAATACCAACCGTATGATGCTTTGCAGTCTCATCTCCTCGAACGCGGCGATTCACCTCTTCCATATCAAGTACCTATGTTGCATATCGTTCACAGATCCAGATCGTAAGTCGCCTTTTCCCCCCATCCTTTGCAAAAGGTACGAATCTCGATTGCAAATAGACGCGTTCTTGGCTCTTCACATGCTCCAGATTGACCAGTGACCATGCCTTCCGTCATTATCTTCTTATTTGGCGAGACAGGTGTATGCAAGAGCTCCGTCATCAACCTCATCGCTGGGCGGACTGTCGCCAGCATCAGCCCCAATGTCAAGGACGTGCTCTAGTCTCCAAAGGATACAACCTTCTCCACATCTGCGCTGGTTTAGAGCAACCTCAGGCTGAAGCGGGTGCTGTCAGCGACATGGCCACCATCGAGGGTGCACTCGCACTGATCCCGACAGCTCTTTCCCAACAAGGCGGCATCGACCTGCTCCTTTTCTGAATGCGGGGGAACCGCGTTACCGTGACGACGCAGAGGAATAACCGGTTGTTTTACGAGGTTCTCTGTCGTTCGCAGGTCCCCGTTGCGCTCATCGCGACGCATCTCGCCCGACGTGATGGGTGCGGAACTTGCCGGGTTTGGAGAGGTTGGAGTATGGAATCAGAGCTTTGGGTCACGCGCGTGTCACTGGCCTGCCGAGCAACGGTAGGTACGCGGCATCGAAAGCGAACATCGAGAGGATGCTGTGCGGGTGCAGCGGACATACATGCCGAGGCGTGGTTCAGTTCTTTGGGATGTTTGGGCCCTTGAAGACCTGAAGAAGAAGGAGTTGTTGAAGCTTCTTATAAAACGTTGTAATTTGAATTCGAATACCGCAAAAGACCTCGCAGGGGGGTTGGGACATGATGCGTTCACGCAGTAGCTTAGCTTGAGGTACTATACCTTAACGGCATATCTGTACTTATCAAATTCAACACTAATGGAATCGTAATCTTCTAAAACATCGCCGCATGCGGGGACAGTGTCATTTAGAAGGGATCAGTGAACAATTCGACTGTTGGGGAGAAGTGCAACCGTCTATAAGCGTCCGAATGTCAGCAGCCACATTCGTATTTGGAACGCACCTCCAGGTCAAGGGGTCTGGGAGTGAAGCCTCGGATTCAATAGGCACACTCACCTTGCAACGTTAGCGAGCCCTCGAGGCATTCCGATGCAATAAGGGATCTCACAAACGGCAATATCGCAGGAGAGGTGCGATGACCCGGTGGGATTTGGCATGACCAATTCATCGCGTACCTGTCCACGGGCTCAATCGATCCCTCATGAAAGGACACGAAAAAGGTGGGTACTGCTGGTGTAGTCTGTCAAATTCGGTGCTGCCTTGCAAGGTTCAGGAGAGCTGTACCTGATAGGGAGCTTCCTGGGGGAATGAGGTGAGGTGAGGTGAGATGAACAACGAAATCCGATTAAACATTACTTACAATTCACCCCTGATCCCTTTAGCTTCCGACCTTTTCCTGGACATAACATGGGGTGCACCTACCGTTTACGATCGTTGTTCGATGTCGAGGCACCCGAGGATGATCCCTGCGAGAATATCTTCCATCGCGATGGAACCTCGCCTGCGTTCTCATTGCGACGTTCGAGCTTCTCATCGTCGTCAATATCCGTAGGTTCACCTGCAGGTCCAAAGGTTATAATCGATATCTCGAGGTCCGCATTGAGACGACGGGGGGTATTTAGACATCATACGAATAAGGCTAGCATAGACAGCGGATATGGGAGGTACGAGGAGGGTGGAGTCCGGCTGTTCGGAGCGGTCGAGTTCAACGGGTGCGAAGGAAACAAAGGATGCGGGGAAGAGGTGGATGCACTCTAGAGATCCGAGCTCGGTCGATCGGGTGATTCGATGTCGATAACCCTTTGTATAGAAGTTGGTGAGAAGTGAGTCAAGGGGTGAGGATGGCGGGGGGCGACGTCGAGTTGGTCGTGTGGAATGGAACTGAAAAGTATTGGGAAAGATGTGAACGGACATGACTACGCGGGAAATGTTGGGCTAATTTCGAGGAGACTCCCCCAGACGCCGATTGGTCACAGAGTTTGTGGAGCGCTTGGTGAACAGCTCATGAGGCGGGGGTGTCAAACGGGTCGTCGTCGTCGTCGTCGTCAACGATGACCAAGTGGTTGTTTGGACTTTGCACAGCCTTTCTAGAGTTGTTCAACTTGTAATCGAACAACGCTCCTGTAGCGAATCACATGGACATGGCCCCTTCACGAGGTCCCCAACCCCTCGCCCGCAAACTACATCAGACACTGAGCAACCACCGAGGCGCAGTCCACGTCGTCCGCTACGCCAAAGGAAGCGCCAAATACATTCTCAGCGGCGGTCAAGACCGAACGGTACGACTATGGAATCATGACTCGGGGGCAGAGATCAAGACGTTCGAGGCGCATGGGTACGAAGTGTTGTCGATATCCGTGTGAGTGACCCGTGACTCGTTGCTCGTCGGTGGGTATGAAGTGGGTCGCTCAATGGCGCGTATGGGTACAGGAGTCACGACAATGCCAAGTTCGCGTCTTCGGGGGGCGATAGGTCGGTTTTTCTTTGGGATGTCGCCACTGGGGTGACGACTCGTCGAATGGCGGGACATATGGGTAAAGTGCACACGGTCGAATTCAACCCGGACGCCAGTGTGTTGGCCAGCGGTATGCACGTACCCTGTTCTTTGATTAGCAGAGTTGACGAACGCCATGATCAGGCTCGTATGATGCTACGATTAGGCTTTGGGATATACGGTTCGTCTCTCGTCTCGTAGGGGCACACTCCCCCGCATGCTAACGTTCGTAACAACCGCGGGCAGATCGCAGTCTCGTGCACCAATACAAGTCCTAGAAGAAGCACGCGACGCCGTACAGGCTCTCCATGTCGGCGCGACGACAATCATCGCCGGCTCTGTAGACGGCTACGTCCGCACATACGACCTCCGCAAAGGCGAACTCCGGGCAGACTTTGTCGGACGTGCGTTGTTCCCTCTATCCATCCATGACTGGACAAACGACCCACACCTTACACAGAACCGGTGACGTCTGTCGTCCCGTCTGCGGATACGACGACGCTCCTGGTCGCTACCCTCGATTCACATGTGAGGTTGTTCGATGCAGCGACTGGGAAGCTTCTGAATGCGTTCACGGGACATGCACATGAGTCGTATCGGTGCCGTGCGTGTTTTGGCCATGAGGAGGCGAGTATCGTGTGTGGCGATGAGAACGGCCGGGTGTGGGCTTGGGATTTGGTCGACGTGCGTTATCTGTTTTTGTCTTACACCCTGATTGACCCTCTGCTTTTCGGTCGTTGTAGGCGGCGGTTCTCCAACCGAATCCTCCTCCCAAGGTGCATAACAAGGTGATCACTTGGACAGAACACCATCCGAGCGAGGCTGGCGAGATGATCACTGCCAGCGCTGATGGTACCGTCAAAGTGTGGAGGCAGACATAGTTGCTCGTATGCTCTTCCTGCACGGAGCCGAGAATAATAGATTACAGATCCGTAGGTACCTAACGAAGGAGAATGTAACAATACAACACAGAACGAGGGTCTATGTCAATGACCGGATCCATCCACGACTGCCTTCAAGCGTTGTCTGAGCATATTCCTCGGACCACCAGATTGTGATTCTCGTTGCTGATCTCTCTGCTCCGGTACGGAGCCAGCGCTTTCCCAGTCAGAGAAATTGGATGTGGTGGGTGATACAGGGCCGGCAGTGACCATGGAAGAGGTATTTCCACTCGAGGTGCTGAATGCACCCGAATCGCGCATGACGCCAAACTCTCCGGGACCGACCAACTCGACGGTTTCCGTGAGGACTGCAATGCGCGTCCAGCGACGATACCTGGTGTATTTGCCCATCCCACCCTTGCTGCTCGCACCTTCCCACTTGTTGTCTGCATATACCCACCCCTCTGGGTCAGTGACAAGATCGTCTTCTGGTCCTGGAAGGATGGAAGGATGGCTGAGGTGTTGATCGGTAGCAGCTGTCTTGTCGCTCTCTGGGGATTCGCTCGGAGCGCCGCTAGATGAGTCTCTCCCTCTCGCTGCGCGCAATATCTTTGCAGCCGTTCCTGCTTCCTCGGCTCCGTCCTTGTCCTTTGGTGGCGTCTTTTCGATTCGCCAGAGACCGTCTTGTCCTTCCTTGTGTGCGACCACTCTCCATTCTGGTTCCTCCCATGTCCATCTTGCCATACGTTTTGCTCTTCCGTTCTTACCGACGGGGACAAAGGACGTGGTTGAAGGGGGGAGGGAGAAGGTAGAGGGCGGTGGGAGAGGGACTTGGGATGCGCTGCACCAGGAAGGACGTTCACCTGGTAGGAGAGCAGCCGTCCAATCGAGACCCATCCACCATCTCTGGTTCTCGTATACTGTGAAGAGGAAACGGAGGGGTGGGGACGGACGTGGAACGGAAGGGTCATCAGTGGTTGCATGTGACGATGCAGTGGTGTATTCTGTAGCGCCAGAGACGGGGCGAGAGACGTATTCGGGTGGGGGGGATGGTGTGATGGGTGGAGGAAGTGGAGATCCTGATATGAGTGCGCAGATGTCGTATCCTGCCCAGCGGAGATGAGCGCTTCGAGTGAGTGCGGCACGTGCGTTACGGGCCCAACGGGCACGGTGGATGAGAATGAGGGAGCCGGTGATGGCGGTGACGATGCGGAGTGGGATGAGGTAGGTGATGAGGAGATAGGGAGGGTAGATAAATGCGGTGATGCGAAGGAGTGTTAGGGAGGGTGGGGAAGAGAGGGAGGTCGGGAAGGGAGAGGAGGGAAGGAGGGCATGGATGATGGTGAGGTCGTCTAGGACGGTGTGCAATGTTGTTTCGGTGGTCGGAGGTGGTGGACTGTGGGAGGAGTCAGCGGGTGAAGTGAAATGTCTGAGACCGAATACGAATAGGATAGCGATAGGGAGGAAGAATCTGCGGCGAGGATAAGTATAGGAGATAAGGAGAGAGCAAGGAGTACGCTACTTGAGAGTGGGTTCTGAGAGGAGACAGAATGACCACCAGGCAGCGAGGAGAAGCCAACTCTCTTCCCAGTGTGATTTCCAGCTGACGATCTCTGCGAATCGCCGAACGAGTTTGAGGTAAGGTGCGAATGCGACGAGCTGGAAGGTGAGCGGGGGTGGAGTAGCACTGACAAAGTCGATGAGCGTCGCAGGTGGTGGTGGGGTTGTCTGCACCGGGGATGTGTTGGCAGCAGCGGGGACTGCCTGGGACGACGACATTTGCAGAATTTTAGGTCGAAACGACGACGAGGACGCCATCCGAGCTGTCAGTGCTGTCCGCGTGATTTCACTCTGCTAGTAATAGTACTAAGTTACTAGTACCAGTGTGTATACCTTACCTTAGTCATACCTAGTACTTGTATACGCTCATGATGGCGCCATCTCTATGGTCCTGTACTCTTCTCCTTATTCATACCCCTGCTCATCATGGACCGGCCCCTTCAAGAACTACAGCCCATGGAAAGTTCTGCTAGTAATGTCCAGCGCCTCGCCTCGCCATCCAAAGGTCTACATCGCGGTCTCTCCGCACGACAGGTACAGATGATCGCCATTGCTGGCACAATCGGTACAGGTCTATTCCTTGGCACAGGAAGGTCCCTTGCACAAGGTGGTCCTGCCAGCATACTCATTTGCTATGCCATCGTCGGATTCATCGTCTACGTCACGCTGCTTCTCCTGGGTGAAATGGCAACCCAATATCCCGTTGCAGGTATGTCTCTCCCTTCCTTCTGTCTGGCCTCGTTTCACCACACACGACCACTTAGGTTCATTTAATGCCTACACAACCCGCTTCTTTTCTCCGTCTTATGGGTTCGCTCTCTCATGGAACTATTGGTTCAATGACGCTGTCTCCGTCGCTTCGGATCTTACCGCCGCTCAACTCGTGCTTCAATTCTGGACTCCTTGGAATCCTTGGATCTTCAGCGTCATCACATGGGTCTTTCTCGTCACCGTGAACGCTTTCCATGTGCGAGCCTATGGCGAACTTGGTCAGCTTCGTCGTCTTTGTCCGTGTCACAACCTCACGCTCTTACAGAATATTGGTTATCATTCCTCAAGGTCGCAACGATCATCATATTCATCATCGTCGGAATATTGGTCAATGTCGGTGTAAATCCAGCTCATGAGTTCATCGGGGGTCGATATTGGTCGATACCCGGCGCTCCATTTGTAGGAGGCTTCCCGGGATTTGCAAAAGTATTCGTCACTGCTAGCTTCGCATGTGAGTTCTCTTCTTCCACAAACCTCTGTATGACGAATCATCCTCTCCAGATGGTGGCACAGAGAGTCTTGGAATTACCGCTGGAGAAACAAAGAACCCTTCAAGGAACATGCCAAGAGTCGTCAAATTTGTATTCTGGCGGTCAGTTCATCCCGAATTCATACTGTCCTAATTGTATTGATATCCCACTACAGCATCTTATTGTTTTACATCTTGAGTATATTGTTCATCGGTCTGAATGGTCAGTCGGAGGATCATGGTGTCTACCTGGTCTCATCACTCATTTAGTTCCATGGGATTACCCCAACTTGTCAAACAAGACTACCACCACCTCTCCATTCACCATCGTATTCCAAATGGGAGGATCAAGTTCGTCCTTTCTTCACATCTTAATGTTGTTGACCTTACATTCCGGACAGCTGCCGCCGCTTCGTTCATGAATACCGTCATTCTCACTTCCGTAGTCTCCGCCGGCAATCATGCACTTTTTGCAGGAACAAGAGTTTTGTATGGCCTTTCGGTTGTTACCCCTCACAGACACGCACCTGCCATCTTCTCCAAGACAACAGCGGGTGGTGTTCCTATCTTCGCCTTGCTAGCAACCAGTAGCATCAGCATTCTATGCTTTGCAAGTAGTTATATCGGCAGCGGACAGCTTTGGGGTTGGCTACAGAACATTGTTGGTGTATCCACCCAGGTAAGCATATGGTATTCCCGCACCATACAGGATTCTCATTGTCACAGATTGCATGGCTATCCATCGGGCTGGCGAGCTGGAGATTTAGAAAGGCTTGGATTGCCCAGGGTCGATCAGTCGACGAACTCAAGTTTTATGTCGGTTGGACTTGGCCATGGGGGCCGTATTTTGTGGTACGTTACTCCGATGTTGAAGTGCTCATAACACCGACTCTGTTCTAGATCGTCACAGTATCCTCATTGATCCTCAGTAAGTTCCGACTTACTTCCCTCACCGCCGAGTAGCTAATGTCTCCCAAGTTCAAGGCTGGTCCTCCATCTTCCCAGCATTCTCGCCAGTGGAGTTCGTTTCATTTTATGTTGAGATACCCGTCATGATTCTCATGTATACCGCTTGGGTGCTCGCCAAGCGTACATTCAAACCCATACTAGAGCTAGTGACTCCGGCCAACCCTCCCCTGGAGTCCGCTGATGAACTAACCCCATTGATCCCCTCCGGTATTCGTCGCCGTGGAACAGGTTTCCGCAAGGCATTGGACATCGTCGATATTCATAGCGTCGATCTATACAGAGATGAGCACGTGGAGACTACTGAGGACGAAGAGGAGGATGAGACAAAGCATTATTTGGAGGGTCGGTTTGGATGGTTGTGGAGGTTGTATCATCTTGTTGCATAGGAACGGCATTTTGAAGACCATGCTATTGTGATGGGATGATAGGATCTTGTGTGTCTATTGCACGTAGCAATGTGTAGTCACTTTGCCGGAGTGGTTAACGGGATCGCCTGCTATACAGCAAAGCGGTTGGTCTTTGACCGCGAGTGTTCGAATCGCTCAGGTGACGACTTTTTTGCATCATTTTGAGTTTGGGGGCAGGTCTGCTTCTACTTGGCAGCGGAAGCAAAACGTTGCAGTCACTTTGCCGGAGTGGTTAACGGGATCGCCTGCTACTCGATAGCATAGCGGTTGGTCTTTGACCGCGAGTGTTCGAATCGCTCAGGTGACGATCTTTTTGCTGCTCAAATTTTCTTCAAGGTGGCATCCGTTTCGTTGTTACTGGTCGATCTGAATCTCTTGACATCTCCAAACCATGAGCGCGAACAAGTACGCCAACCTTCCCGATATCGTGCGTTCCGCGTCTCTTTCATCCTCCTCCGTGATTGATCGTGCCACTACAGGACACTGCACCGGATGTTTATGAAACAGAGGACGTCTTTCCTTCGTCGCATGCCGACGTACGTCTCCTCGTCACCATTTAGGCGATTGGCGCTAACTCTCGGCTTTCATTAGGGCGGGGACTTGAGCGACGACGAAGCCCCTGCCGCGCGTGCACGCGCCAAAGCTGCAGGCGATGCCACTGTAGCAAGTCGAGAAGAACTTGACATCAGTCATCTCATCAGCCCTGAAGAGGCGAGCAACCATTTCCGCAGGGCCGAACGTGCTCGTACGTCTCTTTCCGTCTCTCCATATCCCCGTGCACATTTTTGATTTCGATCCGACCTCGCTCACTCCCTCCCTCGTTCGACGTGCACAAATGGGGATGTAGGTCGCCAACAACGCGCACGAGCACGTTACGTCTACCCGCCCTCCACATCCTCCAGTCGTTCTCGGGATTCCTCGCGTTCGCCGACACGCGCCCTTCCACTTCCCGCACGTCTGCGCTCTCTCCAGGCGGAACTCGCCGCGCTTGAAGCAGAACTCGAGGATCCTTCGAATCCGGCGTTGTTGGCGGGAGAAAAGGAAGGAGAGGGTGTTGATCCGGGTGAGATGATTCGTGGGCTTGTAGATGTCAGGAAACGGTTGGAGAGGGTGAGGAGAGGGAGGGAGGGGAGAGGGAGGTTGGTTGGGGTTGTTGTTGGGGAGGGTGAAGGTGAGAAAGATGAGGAGCACGGGAAAGGGGGGGATGCTGATGATGATGATGATGAAGAGGAAGAAGGGAAGGCCAGTGGGGGGAAAGTACCAGAAAAAGGAGATGTGCCGGAGGTGGGGAGTATCGTCGAGATGGATAAGAGGGTAGGGGAGCTCGAGAAACTGGTCGGATCGGTCAGTGCGACGTTGGATGAGGTGAGGTCGTATGGCATTGTGTTTACCCGCGGACTGACAACCATGGTTTCATCAGACTACTCCCCTCACACCTCCACTTTTGCCGATGCTCATGCGGTTGAATAACCAGCTGACGTTGCTTACTCAACCACGACACATCGATTCTGTCTCTCGGAGACTTAAGCTTCTGCTTTCTGATCTCGAACGAGTGTCCTCCAGTCAAGCGCAGAAACGCCAACAAACCGGTGGTCAGCCAAACGGTGGCACCGCTTCCTATACGCCTGCTCAGGATGCTGTCCTGCCCCTGCTCTCGCGATTGGCACCATCTTTGCCTCATATACCACACATTTTGACGCGCTTGAGGACGCTATCCGCGTTGCACGGATCCGCCGCCGAGTTCCAGGGTAACATGTCGGCTCTAGAAGAGGAGCAGAGACGCACGAGAGAGGCCTTGGAGGCTCTCAACGATGCGATCACTAACGTGGAAGCTAGTTTGGAGGCGAATCGGAGCACAGTTGCTGGCAACGTGAGTAGCCTTGAAGATAGAGTGGAAAAAGTCTTGGGCAGATTAGACGCTCTTCTCCCATCCTCCACGTTGTATAGCTGAACTACCAGTACAACATCGATACCCGTGAGTGTAATTTTGAGAAGGAACAGTACTAGACTACAAAGATACGATTACAAAGCAAACAAACAAATCGTTCACTCCACCACGACCCCATGTTCTTTGAGATAATCCATTGCGTGTTGCTTGGCCTCTGGGGAGACACGTGGGTCTTGCGGGACGTGTGATCAGCGACCACTCGATAATTAAGAAACAGGGCCTACTGTGGAGAGCTGCTTTATATCCAGCGAGCACGCGTGTTTGATGCTCTTCATCTGTATGACCTGGTTGTCTCTCATGAATACCAGACGCTTGGAGCACCTCTTCAGCATGACGCTTTGCCCCCTCCGAGGTATACGGATCTAAAACAAAGTCGCTGAGCCCACACGACGCTCAGCACTGACATCGAGTAGATGCCTACTGCTCAAAGTGGCTTTATAACCCGCCGCGACACGGGTGGGATCATGTTCGGGTGCGACATAGGTGGGGGCTGGTGCGGGCGGTGGCTCGACCTCCTGACCCATTTCCTTCAATTTCGCCGTGGCCTGTTCTTTGGCGCTGTCCGAGACGTTGGGGTTGTGGATGGCAGCTTTGAGACCTGCTGCGACGCGAGTTGTATCTTTGTGTTCTGGGAGTAAACTTAGCACGGTAATTCGGGTATGGAAACGGAGTTGTGGACACACCAGACATTGTCAAGTGGATGCAAACTGAAGTCAGAGAGAAAGTTAGGGTGGAGTCGTGAAGTTGGACGACTACTCCTTTATACTCCTAGCCCAGATAGGGGCAATTTATCCAAGGAAGGACAGAGACTGACATCACGATGACGTCTTCCGTGTTTGTGCGTCATATCTGCTGACCTGCGTGATCGAGTTTGCATCCAATGAGTACTTCGTCTGCTCGTTCACTTAACGATGTGATTCTCTTCGTGAATTGGACAATTATTAGTGCTACGAACAACACCCAGATTCCCTATCGATAAACTGTCGTCAGTACAAGTATCAAGTGAGCACTCTTCTGCGCGCATCCGTCGGCGATTCGCCTGGTTTCATTCCAATCATCCTTTCCACAGCAGCCTGTTTTCAATCATGTTAGAATGAGTCAAACATCCTTACAACGCCTCAAGCTTTACCTGAGCCTGATCCCAATTCATCGCGTCATCATCATCGTCGTCCACCTCCCTCTCCTCGTTGCCAGCTCCCAGTCCCCATCCACCAGCGTTGGTCTGTTGTTGTTCCGATGGTGCCGACGAGACCTCTCTCCGGTCACGGTTATACATCATTCCGAGTCGCGGTGTCTCGCTTCCCTCGTCGCCACCCTCGTCTTCAGCATCAGCATCCACACCGTCTGCAACTCCGCTTCTCTCCGGTGGAAGCATAGACGCGGACCATCCACCAGCACTCAGAATCATCCGTTTCACGTCATGTCCTCCGATTCGGCCGCGGCGATCGCGTGGAATGCCAGCTGAGAGGAAGCTAGGTGTAGCAGCACGGACTGTGAGACCACGGGCGAACGATTGACGTGGAGCGTGGTGGGGTGCTTGTGCTCGAGCATGGTGCTGGGCTTGGGAGATCAGCCGAAGGAGATCAGCTACAACTGCTTCTCCTGCATTTGGTTCGACCTCTGGCGCATGGAGCGACAGGGTCGGCGAAGGTGGACGCACGCGTCGTTCCGAGGTAAGTACGAGTAACCTGCCAACTCTTCGTCAGATAGAAGGATCACTGCGACTTTGGACACCCACATTTGTTGTAGCCTCGGCTGGCGGTACGACCCGAGTCTGATGAGAGTCTCCTTACACAGTGGTGGTGAAAGGAGCGTGTGCAGCCAACTATGCAATGGTACGACGACGCGGTCTCGGAAGGCACAAAGCGCAACACTTCGAACATCGATGGTCGGAGAGAGTGCCGAAAGTGATGATATCGGTGTTCCAACTTTGCCACTTTGACGCACAGGCGAACTAGCACGATGTTGCTTCGCCGTGCGGTGCAAAGACGTCAACAAAGGGTCAGTCTGTAAGGGAAGTAGAACCTGATTGCGATTGTCTTAAGCAAGGGGTGTTGGAAACAGCAGGTTTTGCTCACCCCTTCAACATATGGTAGTACATGGTCCCAGAAGAAGGACCAAAGCTCGACCAAACGAGTCGGGAGCAACTCATCTGTCAATCCAACAAGTTTCGCGTTTATGGTGACCATTCCTGCTCCGATCAGCTCGCGCGCGTCAGCGGCAAGAGTTGTCAGAGCCCTTGATGGCGAGGCCGCCAAGACCGTCTGGATATGACGTCTTACAAGGGCGTTCAGGTCTTCTCTAGAGAAGCTGTCAACATAGTTGTGTGACGAATCCAGCAAGGGGCTCACATCGGCACACGCAATGGTTCTTCATTAAATAAGGGTAGGACATGCACATGCAGCGTGCCCCATGGGTTGTCCTTATCGGATGTCGTTGTACCGGATAAGGCGCTTATGCCATGGCTGTGCGATGTGCCAGGAACGAGTGTGGCCGTCGAAGGTGATGTGGACGGAGCAAGGGTGAGCGTTGATACAGATGCGCTTGATGAGAGCGAAGTTGGGAGACCGGGAGTGAGACCCGCAAGCGTGCCTAGTCTGTGCATCTCGCGCGTGACCAGTTTTGCGTCGTAGGTGCGTGTCGAGGGCTGTGAAGAGTGGTGATCGGAATGGTAAGTACAACAATTAGGGAGATAACTCCGCCTGAACTCACCTTCGTGGGGGATGTATGAGCCTTGTTGTTTATTGGGGTCGGGCAAGGTACAGAAGTCATGTTTGTGACTAATATATCTCTTTGCGCGGTTATTTCGGACGGGGAGTGAGAATGTGATCGCTCTTTGTCGACGTCAAGTTGGATGCGGGTTGGTCGAGACGGCGATGTCTTGCAGTGACTGGACGTATTCGACGTGAAGAAGCCCAGTCGCTTCGATAGCTGCTGTTGGTGTTGATGGGACGTACTCGACAGGAAGGGTTCCGAGTTGAGGATGTCGACGTCGGTGTTATGACGTCCCTGCGATTCCGCGTTGCCGGGATCTATGTTATTGTCAGTCAATGTGTCAAACGACGGGCGATGATGATCAAGATGAAAGCCAGACAAACCCAAGGACGGCCCAGCGACGCGGGGCAAGGCAGCTCGTGGACGAGGCGTTGCGTCACTCGAGGACGCTGAACGACGGTGATCATTATGACCATGTCTGCTTGGGCGAGCCGCGTTCTTGTCTCCCTTGCCGTTCCCGTTGCCATCACCAACTGATTCGGTAGCAAGTGGGGGCGAAGGCCCACTTTCATAAGACCTTCGACCGAGACCAAGGAGCATGTCTACCCCAAGGGCAGAGGGTCGATAGTTGAGATGATGGCCAGCAGGACGACGCGTGGGCTTGACAGCAAGACATATGTATGTATTATTACCAGCCAGGGAATGTCTTATCACCTTGAAATTGGATAACCGCGACGGGCTGGGATCACTGTGGGTAGATTCGAGGACGTTTTTAGACGTTGTCAACGACGACGACGAGACAGGCTACAGTGGCTGTGTAACACGGTCGCCAACGGTCATGCCATCGCTCTCAGATAGAATAGACCATCTCACAGCGACAGCAAAGGCAATACGAACATCGGCGATCGCTGTCGTCCCCAGCGAGGACAACCAAACACCCAGCGCGATCCCATTTACGCGCGCTGTCCTCGATACCACCCTCGGGGATCTCATTCGCGACATCGATGCTTCAGAACTCGGTCTCTTCACCTTGGTACCCGCACCAGATGCAGACGTTCGAAAGCAGGCAGACAATGGCGCGCGGCGTGGAGAAATATCGCGCGTCGAGTTCCCTGGAGCCACTCCGCTAAGAAAGCAGCCCACCAGGCGGGATGACCTGTTCAGGCCCAAAGAATACGACCCCGAGGTGTATGCTCACGCTGCACTCAAATACTTGGATCGATAGTACGTGTACCACCCTGTTCTTCAACGACCCATAACATCGTTCTCGTAGCCAATCGATCCGGCGAATGCCCCGTGCTCGTGCTCAGGTGCTCTCACTCATCGACCAACTCGATCAAGTTCGCGACAATGTCAAGAAACTTAACGAGACTTTGCAAGAGGTGTGTCATCCATCTCGCAAACGAGTCCAACGACTGACATCTCGAATGCGCAGCTAACGAGTTCTGCAGCAATGTCAGCTCTAACATCTCACAGTTCTGGTGTTGCTGAGGAAGAGCGGCGGATCACCGACCTGCAGAACCGTCTCTCGGAGTTACGAACACATGTGCGCATATCCACTGATATAGAGGATTCAATTGATCCATACGGTTAACAGAAAGAGACGCTTCTCAAACCGGACTCCCCAAAACCAACTACGAAGCCAAAGACTACCTCCAAACCTATTGCTAAACCACCCCCTGAACTGTCTCCGGAGCCAGGAAACCACGAAGACGCCTTCTGGTCAACACCCGCTGCTTCAGCACGCACATTACGATTCACTGATAGACTCCTGGAGGAAGAACCCGACTTCGGGGAAGTATCTGTCCTATCATTCGACAGCCCAGGGCCTGCTCCCAAATCGGTGTTTGCACGCCTGGCTGCTGGAGATAGCCTAACAGAAAAAGGTTTTAGTGCCATGAAAGACGATGACGTGTTTGGCGGAAATGAGAGTCAGGTTCAGGAAGCTACTGAAGAAGATGCAGATGATGGCGATCCGCATGACAATTCGAGTCCAACTGAACCTGACCCTGAACTCGAACATGACCCTGTACCCTCTGTCATGGAAGCCCCTGACGATGAGGCATCCGAGGAAGAGCCAGATGAGGAAAAGACCGTTATGCTCTTGAAGCTTCCGCACCCCACGCCAGAAGATCCACCTGAATCCTCGCCTGCGGAAACAACGTCACAGCTGGCTACGCATTTGGGCGAGGCATCTACAGATCCATCATCAAAGGCACCTAAACTCCGAGTGACACCAGAACTGGAACGCATTGTGGTGAGGATAAATTATTCTTTTCATGCGCGGTTTTTATCCTAAAGCGTTACGCAGGCTCGGATATGGAACACTGTAGGTGAAATCCTCGTGCCTGGTAATAGCAATACGAATTCGCCTCGGGCAAAGGAGACTCTGTAAGCCGCGATGACCCCCTTGTGCACCGCGCCACTGACCATTGGTGTTCTAGTGCTCTTATTGAATCGTTGGCCACTCGATCACCGTCTCCTAGTTCTCCCACGTCCTCGAGCGTTTCTTCCTTAGCTTCGGCGACTGCTGGCCCAACGTCTCACCAAGTGAACACTGCTCAGCTCCTTCATGTGTTGCTAACGGCGCCCAACCAAGCGATGCCCCTCAACCAACTCAAAGCCGCTATCGGGAGCACAAGGGCACTTTATGCGTGCGTAGCAAAGAAACTCATTCGAATTGATAGGGGAGGCGGAGAGCAAGTTGTCCTGTTTGAAGCGTGAGTCTGGAACTGGGTTTGGGGCATTTCCATTGTTAGCGGAACCGTTCTCCCCGGCTCACTGCCGTAGAACACGTTGCACGAATCAAATTGTCAAAGTGGCTCTCATGGCAATCTTACTCTATCGCCCTTCTACTCCTCCCATCCTCCGCGACTGCTCACTTGGCCTGTCCCTTCAGCAGTTATGACCCTTGACAGTACTCATACCATCGTCACCGAACTTTCCCCATGCCGTAATATCGTGATCTTTGGAGAGATTGGTGTGGGTAAAAGCTCTGTGGTCAACCTCATCGCTGACGAAGAGCGGGCTCAAACATCGAGCAGTGCAAAGATCTGCACACAGCACTCAGAGGAGCATGTCGTTTCATTCGGATCTGTTCGTTTTACTCTGCATGATACCGTTGGTCTACACGATTCAACAGGGAAGAAGAACAAGACTACGCCGAGTGCCGTGAATCAAGCCTACACGCTTATCTCCAAACTCGAGAGCTCAGGAGGCGTTCATCTTCTCTTGTTCTGTATGAAGGGCGGCGGACGGATCTCCACCACGACACAACAGGCGTACAATCTCTTCGTGGATGTCTTGTGCAGCCGTCAAGTCCCAGTTGTTATCGTCGTGACATACCTGGAAACGTACAGCTGCATGGAAGAGTGGTGGAAGAAGATGGAGAAGGAGATCCGAGAGTACGGACTCGATTCCGTTGGACATGTTTGCATCACCGCGACACGTGGTTACAAAAACCGCTTGGAGGATAGGTACCACCAGTCGAGGGACGAGACCAGGATGGCCCTCCTCCAATACAGCGATCTCAGATCGATGGAGACCATCCGAACCCATCTTGATAGACCACGGCACACGCAGCGGAATATCCTCACGCGTCGCTCGGATGTTCCGAGCGTTAATCAGATACAGAGGAATCTCATTGATCGCTACGGCTTTCCTGTGGAATGGGCCAAAGATTTAGCGAGAAGGATGCAGACGAGCAGTGCCGAGATTCCCTTAAATGTAAGTGGGTGTTGGATACAATAGTCTCTATCGATGTTCACTGGAATTTGTAGGTGGAATTCTCAGGAAGCAACCTTGTGCTTCCTTCGTCAGTTTCGCCCTCTGAAGGCCGTCGGAGATTAGAGGAACAGCAGGGGCAACCTC
>JBBPRJ010000069.1:0-20182 GCA_038092975.1 Chalciporus piperatoides | reverse complement strand
CTATGCCCGAAATGCGTGCGGAAGTTGTTGTGGAAAAGAAGACAAGATAAGCGAGACGGCAAGGAGAAAGGCGGGGAGGGAGGTCAGATTGCGGAGGAAAGGAGAGAGACACCTGGTGATGATGTCGAGGTCGAGCGGTCGGCTCGGAGTGACCGCCCTCGGACGACGGAAGAAGAACCAGCTGGTGGAGAGGCAGTCATTCCAAGAGAGAGGAGGCGTCGAAGCTCTCGATCTCGCTCACCACGAAGACGAGCTGGTGATGGTGAATCATCTAGTCGAGACGACCTCGGTGGTATGGCTAGCAGTACTAGTGCTAACAATGTTCGGAATGTTCGTAGATTAGCTTTCTCGTGATGAGCATGCCCTCCTTTGGTTCCGCGGTGGAATATCTTATCTTGGCGCTATGGATTCAAAGTCCGTTCACACTTCGCCGGCGTACTACTAGGCGACGAGGTCACGGATTTTGTGAGCGAACATCGTCCGACATCGTAAGGATTCGGCGTTGGTCGTTTCTCTCCGTCAAGTGCCCAACATGTCCACTGCGGCGACTGCGGTACAGCCTGCGGAACGGCAAGACATTCACAAGTCATGTCGTACGATTGAGGCCCTTTTGAACATCCTGAACGATTATTGCGAGGCAGCGAGTGCTTTTGCAGTCATCCAGAAAAAGCTGTCAAAGGCCCTCAAAGACGCCGCAGGAGTGAAGATGAATTTACAGTTTGCAGGTGAGTTCGTTCTCGCTGTCGAAGGGCCCAAACCGAGAACCACCGCAATCTAGCCAACGCGTTTGGTGCGAGTGCAGGCATTCTTGAAGTATTGGCAGACGTCGATAGCAAGTTTGCAAAGATCGCCGAGAGAGAACGCAATAATGTCAACTCAGAGGTCAAGAAATGGTTCAAAAAACTGGCGGTAAGCTCTAAGTTATTGGCTATCAGGTGGTTGACTGACCCTGACTCTCGAATAGAAAGAGGAGAAGGCACACGATCAACGCATGGAGGAGTCTAACGCTCGAATCAAACAAGCTGGTAAGCCGTGCACCCTTCTCGGTAGAAGCAGTGCATTCCTGACGGTTCCACTTTCAAGGTCAAGTCTACGAGAAGAAGTCCAAGAGAGGGGCGCGTGATACTAGTGAAGAGCATGCGCGTTACATCAATCTCCTCAGCGTCCTAGGACCTGAGATGTCACAAGAGAAATTGTGAGCTTTCTTCACCTAGATCAAGTCCTCGGCACGAACGATCACCTCTGTCAATCAGCAACCATGCGGTCCATGTCACTCAGCAACATAGTTCAGTGACGTTCCATGTAGCTGCGGGCCTGTCTCGTATAGCAGATGCTGAATGGTCTCGTACCTGCGAGAGCATGCGTCGGATTTCCCCCACGGTCGGACAGCTTGGGGAATGGCGTGCCCTTTGCGAAGGGTCCTGGACTGGACCTCTTCCCGATGACTTGCCAGACTTTTCTCGTGAAGGGGTCCCTACGCAGGGACCCGGTGTTTCGGAGTGGGGTCAGACTGGCCTTTCGACACCACTTCGTCGGTTTCTCCCTGTCCCTCCTGTAGGTAATAACAGCCCGGGATCAGTCTCAGCATCCGCGACCACCACGCTTGATCCACCGCGATCACCATTCAGCATGGCTTTCCAGAACCAGGGTTCTATCAATTCGATCTCCACGCTATCTGCTTTCCCGTTCCCACCGACATACTTCCCCATCCCTCTCGCCTCCAATGAAGCAGAATTGCAACGTCAGCAGGCTCAGCTCCAAAACATCCAATTGATCCAGTCTCGAGCTGGCAGTCCGAATCTTGCACAGTCCCAGGCTACCCTGGTCCCGCTTGCTCACGTTATAACCGACTCCCCTAAAGCTATGGAAGGCACTGCGCTCGGAGAACCATTTGTGCTCGACACCTCCAACACCTTATCCTCATCACGGGTGATTCGGACTCCACCAAAGGTGCAACAGCCACCCACAGATATACGTGCGCAAGGTGAGGCCGGGCCCGAAGCTACAGCCATTCCACTGGAAAGCAAGCAGGGTGATCAACCCATCAGACCTGG
The DNA here is from genome assembly GCA_038092975.1 of Chalciporus piperatoides. Lineage (NCBI taxonomy): Eukaryota > Fungi > Basidiomycota > Agaricomycetes > Boletales > Boletaceae > Chalciporus > Chalciporus piperatoides. The sequence continues at coordinate 18,128 of JBBPRJ010000069.1, read as the reverse complement.
GTCACCATTCAAGAGGGTGGAACAAGCCTCAAGCGAGAAGGAATTCGGGGTTCAGTCCGATGGCAGCAGTAGAAGTGTATTCAAGAGCCATAGCGTCGATGGTGCGAAGAAGAATCTCGAGCGTACAGACTCCACGAATAGCGCGGGGAACAACAATGTCGCGGCGTTGCGCACTAAATACACTCGAACGGTAGGCGGCTTTGAATGCTTTCTCTTATGTACTTACACATCCCCTATCTCAGGTCGAGGCGCCTTCTCAAGGACCGAAAGATGTTCCTCGGTTACCGATGAGTGTATCTGAGATCGTATCTCGATATCAACCTCTAGACGAGCCTTTGTCCCCGCGACGAACCGCCTCACCTACAGTGGATCGCTTCCCATTGCCCGTGGAGACTCCTGCACGTCAGTCCGCTCGTGACGTCCCTATTGAGGAGAACGAGATACGAAGACGCAAGCAACGTATCGAAGAATTAGCTACTGAGCTGGAGCTCAAGGAGAAGGAATACGAGCTACGTCAACGCGGACGTGAACTCGACCAAAGAGCCCGCGATTTCGAGCGAGATAGACACCATTTCTTTCACTCCCGTCCTGAACCCAGCAATGCCTCTGATGGTCCCAAGGGCCCGAGGAACAGTCCTTTCCGACACAAGAGAGGTTCCCAGAGCGCTTCCAACTTCAACCCCACCTCGTCGACTACCAGTAGCTCGATCACTCAGCCTCGACCAAGTCCCTCACGCTCACCTTCGCGTTCGCCACTTCTTCCACCGAAAGACCATGCACCATTCTGCGGATGCGACACGTGTTCGGTCAGCAAGTACAAAGCGGTAGACGTTTCCCCTGCACCTCATAATCTTCGTCCACCGGAGCCTCCGATCGTCCTTCGTCCCGAGAGGCCGAAAGGCTGGATCCGTCGACTGAGTATGCCATCAGTCAACGTCGCTTTTTCACTCGATGCGAAGAAGAATGCCAGCATGGTCAGTCTCAAGTCAGGGCTCCCACTGCCAGCGGAGAATGGGAGATTCCGTAAACGAAGTTTCGAGCAGGGAATTAGTAACCGCAGTCTCGCAGGAATCGCTCGATGAAGGACACTGGGTTCCAGTTTATTTCTTTTCTTATACCTCGCCTCTCCGTTATGTTCTTCGTGCTTGATACCCCCAACTCTATTATTACCTTACCTTGCACTCACGACCGTCATGACCACTTACGATCTTACGAATACCCTAATACCTAAATTAACAGATTCCACGGAGTGAAAGCAAGTGAATTAGCAAGATCACCTCGGGTATAGTATTCCATTGCAAAGCTACTGTCTTCAGACCGACAACACAATTACTTCTTCTTTTTCTTCTTATTGGTACCTGCACCTCCGCCTGCACCTGCACCACCACCTCCGCCGCCCTTTTTGTTACCCCCCTTCTTTGGCTTCTCATACCAATCGTCCCCCTGCTGTCCGTCTTCTCCTCCTTCGGTGGTAGGCTCCATAGCTGACGCCAGTTCCTCTGCCGGTTCTGGGGCAGGAGCCTCACCTGCAGTCTCCGGTACAGCCTCTGGCGCAGCAACAGCGGCCGGGTCTGCAGGCTCGGAAGTGGGTTCATTAGCCCCTTCGACAGCAGCAGCAACAGCGGGTTCTGTTTGCTCCCCAGCTTGAGGCTCGGTCGGGTTCTGCAATTGATCCAGCTCGATTTGGTTCTGGGTTTCCCCACCAAAGATCGAGCCAAAGCCACCAGAGAGGCTTGAACCAAAGGAAGGCGCAGGTATACCCCAGCTTGATACCTTGGCAGCCGCTGCTCCAAAGCCGAAGCTGAGCGACTTGGGGGCCGTTTCTGTTGTCGTTGGTTGTTCAGTCGTCGCGGTGTTGTCCCAAGCGTCTCCATCTCCCCCATCTCCCCATGAATTGTACTGGTCTCCGGTTTCGGCAGCAGCCTGCGTGCCAGGATCCTCAAAGGTATCGAATGCATCGAACACGCCGCCGCCTGGGGTGGTAGTAGCACCGCCGTCCAGCTGCAACGTGTTTGATACAGTCTGGGTCTCGGTAAGCTCGATCTGCTCGGTGGTTGATTCCATAGCTTCTGTATTGAATCCCCAGTCTCCCCCAGTTTCGGAAGCAAGTTGTTCTGGCGGAACAGTGTCAGCGGGAGTGTGTCCAGGAGCAGCGTCGGCGGCAGTAGTGTCTTGGGACTGAGGAACTTCCACGGATAGGTCTCTGGTGACGATGGCAGGTTCCTTGAGCGCTTGGGGAGGTGCTGCATTTGCATCCTCGAAGAACGATTGAGCCTCGCCAGGAGGCATTTCAGTTCTAGGCGTCGTGGGACCTACGGATCTTGGCGGCGGAAGAGGTGAAGCAGCGGGAGTGACCGCCTTGGACTGAGATCCCCAGACGGAAGTAAGGGCGTTACCGAGACCGTTGGGACTCCTGCCGACTGTGGTATCAGCGAGATCAACTGGCGATGTGAGTCTGCTCGTGTCCTTGGAAGCCTTCCCTTTCTGTTTCTTCCCAGCCTTGGTCATTATGGGAGGCAGGGCGGCGGCGGCCTCAGCCGCAGCACGCTCCCTTGCAGCTTCAGCGGCAATGCGCTCCTCTTCGGCCGCTTCAGCAGCAAGACGCTCTCGTTCGGCAGCCACGGCAGCAAGACGCTCTCTCTCAGCAGCTTCGGCAGCAGCAGCACGTTCTCGTGCTAGTGCCTCAGCAGCTGCAACACGTTCTCTTTCTTCGGCAGCAGCAACACGTTGTCTCACAGCCTTTCTCTCTGCAAGGTCGGCGGCACGTTCTCGTGCCAGTGCCTCAGCGGCTGCAGCACGTTCTCTTTCTTCTGCCTCTGCCATCGCACGTCGTCTCTCGGTAGCCGCGATACGCTCCCTCTCAGCGGCATCTGCAGCTCGCCTCTCCTTCTCAGTTTCCTTGCGCGGCTGAGACGGGTGGGAACTCGAGATCTTGGTCGACGCAGTGGTAGAGACCTTTCGGTCACGCTCGACCTGGGTGACAGACGAGGACACTCTCGAATGAGAGGAGGAGATGGTGCGTTCGCGTTGCTCGTACTCTCGGCTGCGCTCTGCATAGGCGGATTGATGTGATGAGTGTGACTGTGGCTGAGGTTGTGGCTGTGGTTGGGGTTGTGGTTGGGGCTGGGGAGGCGGTGGTTGGGGCTGGGATTGAGACGGATGACGAGAATGGGACGGTCTAGGGATCTGGGACTGTGTCGTGGACGCAGAGCGACTGCGGCTAGCCGTATCCATGAACGTGGAATCCAGTCTCCCAGGCCCTTGTCCTTGTGGCGTCTTCGCCCCAGACCCTGCAGAGGAGTCCTGAGAATGGGTGCGAGAGGGAGCAACAGAGGTAGGACGGGACGGTGCACGAGATGCAGAGCGAGATGGGCCGAAGTCATCTTCAGAGTAAGTGTCCGTCTCGTCTTCATCGGCACGATGACCACTTTCGCTGTACACGATAGACGCTGGACCACTTGGAAGAGGTTAGTCCACGAAACATCATGGAGCCGGCACTGCAAACACTTACTATTTGGTTCGTCCCTGTAGGCGCAAAAATTAAATTTGATATTAAGAACATGCAGAGGAGTACGCACGTTGTCGTTCCATTTGATCCGTGCCTTGAACTCAGTCAAACCAAAGTGGATCTCGACGCTGAAGACGATGGTCCAATATGTCTTGCTGTTCCTCCCAGACTTTGGCTCCGCGCTTCCGCTAAGAGGTGACAAATCCGCGCGCACGACGCAAAGGGTGGAGTACTCCTCTACAAGCCAAATTTAGCCTAAGGGGGCAAACTACGGTGATTCACAACTTACCGGAGTGCCTCAGAATCCACGGAGGGATCGTATCACCCCCGCGGTAACACCATATCTCGACTTCAAATACAGAAAGTGTTGACAGATTCGTGAGTTCCGTACAATATTTGCGGGTGAAGACCGTCGACTCTTTCACTTTTACACCCTGAGAAGGAGGTTTAATATCAGAGAATCAATGGAATGGAGACCCGTACTCTTGCGAGAATGCAATCAAAAGCGTCTGGGAGAAGTTTCGGCCCAGAGGGGAGTTCGCAGAGCCTCTCCTTTCGGGCAACGTGTTCGTGATCATTAGGATCATATTCCCGCAGATATTCCACGCCGTACATGAACTTGGACACTCTTGCCGACACATGGTGATCGCAGTAGAAGCCCAGGGCCCCATCTGCTACAGCCTTGGACCTGAAAAGGGAATTGAATGAGTCGCGATGCAATCATTATACAGCAACCACGACAGATTCACGTTTGATTGTCCGGCCTGCTGACAGTGATCTTCATGGGCGCAAGGCGTTCTTGGAGCTGACTAAAGAGCCAAGGGCTAGCAGCAAATCCTCCGACCAGCCATACGGACTGCCGAGAAAACGACCGAGTGAAGATGAGCACGAATATAGAAGCGGAAGAACCCACCTTGATCATCCCTTGGGATGCCACTACTTGAGATTTGATCGACGTGACAGCAGCCTGGATAGACGGCTCAAACAGATCCGCCACCTCCGCACTGAATGGTCTCAGCCAGGATCGCAAAGGAAGTGATAGAAGTCGCGCACCCCGTGAGCTTGAGAGAACCACCTCGTATTCCTACGGATAGGTCCTTGTCCAGCGGGGAACCGAACGGAACCCACTGGATGTCATTCTTATCACGGAACAGGCGTTTCGTCGTCTCATCGAATCGTTTGGTAATGTGGTCAATTGAGTCGGAGCTCCCGTATTTGGAGCTCTTGAGTTTCTCTAACTAGACGTCAACGTCGTCATCGAATAGGGATGGTTCAGCGTACCTGCCAAGAACTCCCTTGCCCTCCGACTCACGAAGACAGAGCCGGCAAAAATACCTGTCGGGACCAAAACCAAATTTAGCCATACGCGCTGTGCTGTGGGGAAGAAGGGACTGACAGTCTGGAGGTGCTATTTCTTCTATCACAAGGGGATTTGTGCCGCGAACGGCATAGGAGCTGATGTCAAGTGTTCCTCCACCTGCATCAGCCACTAGGAAGCCGTGCCTAGATGGATTCTAGGGCAAAGTGACAAGGGGAATGAATACGAGAAGCATGTGGATGGGAAGAAGACGCATACGGTAAGAACCTCGGCAGCCAGACCGCTCTGAACACATGCGTGGAGACTTGCTTCCCCTTCGGTGACGAACCGGATCCGCGCACGTCCATCGTCAGTGTCGGAAATCAGGCCACCGTGGAGTGCAGCGCGTCGCATCTTCGTCTGCTGTGCACCCTCCCATCCATTCGGATGGCTCAGGACGAACTCGATATTGTGTTCTACTGCTTGCCACAGAGCAATACCGTTTGCATGGGTGTCAATGATGAATTTGCGGGTGCAGTTGAACAGGTAGTAAAGGAAATCCCCAAAGACATCGACAGCCGTCTTGCTGCGGGGAAGAGCGCTGAAACGCATTCCGTTCATGTTAAGTTTCATCGATTTGGGCCGCAGACGAAGCTTGAATCTGCAGAGGACGTCGACACGTTTACAGATAACGAAGGAGATGTGACGTACAGCTCTGCCTTGATCCAAAACTCGTCTTCTGCTTGAGATGAGATCGACGCGTTGTCTGCCTCTGCTCCAGCACATTTGACGTTTCCGTCCCTGTCGTAATAGAGAATGGAAGGAATTTTGCTATTTCCTGCGACATGTTCTTGGCCAGGGAATCTGCCCAGGGCGAGGGGTAAGAGAGCGGGAGCTAGACGCCACGCAAGAAAGAGAATACCTTGTGACGCCATGAATCTTTGGAATCTCGCCTGGTTCGAGGATTGCATATGAGACACCGCTGAAGGTGGTGCCGACGTCGAGAGCGATGACAAGAGCACGCGAAGGCCCTGTGTAGGGCTTTCGCATGTCGGCGGCTTTCATGGGCGGCTAGATGAAGAGTACAGGTAGAGATACGGAGTTAGAGATACATATATCTGGATCAGAGCGAGGGAAACGGGGCTGGATGCAAGCGAAGACGTGCAGCTCGACGATGTGATGTCGGTGGAGAGTCTGGTTCTGCGCAGGGAGTCGGGAGAGACAGACAAAAAAAGACGAAGTTGACAAGCGGTGATTCCCATGAGGAGCGATTCATCTTGGATCATCACTGACCGGGGATGGTGACCGGGGCCAACGTCGACCGATTCGGAGAGAATGCGGCTGCAACGAGGCATAGAAGTTTGCCTCGAGGCAGCAGCGGTTCGATCTGGGTTTGGCCCTCTATTTTCAGTCCTGTTGTCTGGTCACACTATCTGGACCTTTATATCCCCCCAGGCTCGCTAACGAGGAGGGGATATAATCGTTCTAATCAGTGATTATCGCGCACGGTGTTTGGTTTTATCCGTTCCCAGTCCTGCCATGATCCCTGTCACTAACTTGCATCTCAAAGACTTGTACGAAACAACAGTCGAGTTCTTCACCCTTCGTAGTCCCGCTTTCTCCTTCCGCGCGGTCAGCACCGACGACTCAGATTCTGACCACGACGACGTCCCCCTCACTCCCAGAGACCTCTCCCCCGTACCTGACCCCCTCGACAGGCTGCAAACGGAGTGTGCAACCCTACGTGTCAAATTGCATGCTGCCGAGCGCGCCCACTGTCCCCGTGCATGTTCCTGCCGTTCTATCGGTGCTTCCGCTGCTGCTTGCACTCTCTACACCATGCGACGAGAACATGACACCGTCAAGTCAGACCTCCAACGCTCCCAAGTCGAACTGGCGAGATGGGAGGAACGCTGCAAGCTACTCGAGAAAACTCTCAAGGAGACCAGGGAGCTGCTGAGAACACGAGAGGTCGAGGTCGAGACGCTCAAGAAGGAGAGGGACAAGTTCTTGGTCGACCGTCATTCTAGAGAGCGCGCTGCTTCGGTCACCCTCGATCGACGCCGCAGCCACGATATTGTGCGCCATAGATCCAACTCCTCACTGTCCCTCCTCTCCCAGCAAATTCATCTCGGCGCGGACTGGTCAGAGCAAAGGGACGTCGAGATAGCCTCTCAAACCAGTCAACGCCGCCGCAGCGACCTCCTCGTCGACAACGTGTCCACCCTCTCGGAGGAGGAGAGAGCCCACGCGAAGAGCATGGAACCTTTCCTCACCAAGACCGATCTCTGGTCGGGTGCCCAGGTCATCCAGGCCGTTCAGGACCTCAACTCGGAAATCCTCCAGTTCGCCGCCTCTGCCGTCGAGCTCTGCACCTTTGCAAAACAGCGCCCCATTCAACCAAAGATTTCGCAGACCCAAAACGAGGTGTCCACGAGATTGGGGCCAGCCCTGACCCGCATTCTTTCCTCCCGCGACCACTCACAAGATCCGATGCTCGTGCAACTTGCATTACAGGGTTGCATCTCATATTGCATATCCCGCGCTCTCTCATCATTTTGTATCGGTTATCAATCCAAAGCGAATATCACGCTGACTCAGATCTATGCCCGCATGTTCCTGTCTGGTAAGTGGATCCGATAAGCCCCACTCTTCCGTAACTCATACACACCGTCTTTTGTCAGAGCCACAGCCCACGTCATCGCGATGGAGAGCCCTAGCCCACAGGCATATCCATGACCTCCACCCAGAGCTCGACGATTACGCTGTCAACGAAATGACGGAAACGATCTTCCGTTGGTCACTCGACTTGTTCCTCATTTGTGGCAGTACGAATCCCCAACCCAACCCTACCTCTCGCGAGGCCTTCCGCACCCGGTTTGGAGCACAAGTCAAGCGTATCTCCAAGTCCGCTTGCAGGATCGCACAGATCACCAGAGAGGAAATCATGTCGACAAACTTTGATATCATTGGGGCGGATAGCGGTCAAGCATTCAACGCCCAGGAGATGACGGATGCGTTCGAGGACTATGGGGCGCCCAAGGGTACGGTGCTCTGTACGACGGAATTGGGTCTCCGATGTTCCACACGCAAAACGTCCGCGGAGCCTGTGGCGCCGTCAGAAGAGAATATCGAGCGGCGTCTGTTGCTTCGACCAAAGGTCATCTTGGAGTCGGCGGTGGATATGATCGATCAGCGATGATGATGTTAACGAACGACATGATGATGCCTCTAAACGTCTTGGACAGAAATCTCTTATTATTTGTCTGCAGTATACCGCAATTCCCCTTCTGTTATATCATCATTGTACTTTTTCCACACCATGCCATACATTCCATCATGCCGGACGGCCTCTGATCATTAATTAACGTGCCATCGCGGTCATCGTGTCCGTATCGTGAAGGTCTCCACGATCATATATCATGACACTGACGACACTGGGCTCATCGTTCCTTTCCCCTCAATACGAGCCTGGATAACCTCGGTGCCTCAGAGACATTATGAACTCTTCTTCGGGGCCTAGCATTGCACGGAGGAGCTTACCAGTACCATTCAGGGAACAGCACTTCTCGTACTGTGCAGACCGTGGTGTATATCTGACCACCGTGTACGGTGTGCGCGAGCACAATAGGACATGAATTCAAGTGAAAGACGCCGATCGTTTCTGGAATGCGATAGTTGCGTACGAACTCCCACTTTTGCCCCCAAAAGTAAACTTTCTATATGGGAGGATTTCCCTTGGATTGACGTCAGACAAGGTCGATCGAGTTACATCGACACTCACTTGTATTCGAGTCCGGGACCCTCGATTGGAATCTTCGCTTGCAGTTCGTCCTCGGTAAAGTTGCAGGCTGGGTGCGTGAGTTTTTGGGACACAACCAGACAAGGCTCACTCACAAGTGATGAGGAAATATCCTCCTGGTTTGAGCAGCCTCTCCACTCGTGGAGCGTATCTCTTAAGCGGCTCATTTCCTTGTTCATCCCTGTCCACGAGGGAAATGGCATCGTATGTGCCTTTGTCCAAGATGAGGTCCCAAGTACCGTCGCTTGTACTCTCGCCTTTGGGCGGCGGAATAGGCGACCGAGAATCCAAAAAGTCACATGCGGCAAAAGCGACGCTCTCGTATGCATGATCCTCGTCCTCGTCGTCTTCGGCACGTTGTTTGGCGATGGCGATCGATAAATCCACCGAGCCTTGGCTATAATCAATGCCGGTGAGTCGTGAACCGTCGTAGCCAGCTTCGATCATGGCGAAAAGAAGATGGCCGTTGCCGGCTCCTACGTCCAGCACGTTGGGACTGGAGTCAGGGAGAACATGACCTTGGACCCATTCGACCATTTTCTCCTCGGGTTCCTCGCCAAACCTAGGAGATCCGAGATCTTAGTGGGCGAGGCAGCGGAAAAACGCACGCAAGATGCACCAAACTTCGCCTTCAAGCTTGCTTTCACGGAAGTTGGCGAGTTCCGCCGCATATCTTTCATCCCAACTAGACGGTCGCAGGCAATCAGGTACATAGCAAGAGACAACAAAAGCGACTTACTGATCCTTTGTTCCAAGGGGGGAAGGGGCGAAATCCGCTGAGCTCATTGTGTACGTGTTGGTCAAGAATCAAAAGATAGTCGGAATCTGTGAGGATGATACAAGCTTAGTCAGCACATGTCAGAACACCAAGGGATAACTGTGGTCGAAAACTCTTCAAACGGACGACCGGACTCGGGAGTTCAAAGAGGCTCGCGCGTGGGAGAGCAGCGAGTAATATTCTAATGTAATAGTGGGTGGTAGTGTACACAACTAAACTTTGAGGATGAACACGTGTGTGAGTTACATGGACAGGGCCTGCACTTCGAGTTACGCACTGGGATGAAGGATATAGACCGAAAAAGCCCGCAGGGTCACCGTTTCCCGTCGCTCTTCTCAAGCATGTCTTTTGCCTCGTTTATTTTACTTGCAAGGTAAGGTGAACCGCCACGGTCAGGATGATTTGCAAGCATGATGTGACGGTGGGCATCCTTGAGTTTCGTGCGGAGAGTCGGTCCATCTCTGAAGGCATGAAGAAATGAGTCAAAAGAACAAGTGAATGAATGGCGAGCACGCACTTTAACCCGAGGATTGCAATTGCTTCTTTACGATCCATCTTTGCTTTGAAACCGCCCTTTACCCATTGATCCGCAGCTCCCTTTCCAAGGACACCGCTGCGGAAGAGATGCCTGCCTACAAGTGCAGCTGTGACTGCACCGAGGCCAACAATGACTGGCGTTGCCATGTTCTGGGAATGAGAGTTATGTCGAAAGAGTAGTAACGTTGCCGGCACGTGAGCCAAATCGGAATCCTTCCGATCAGCGACAGCACCTCTCCCGCAGCTCACTTTGTAACATCCCTTCACCAGCTCAAAGAACGCTCAGCATGTTCGTTCTCGATGATGGAACGACTCCCTCGAGTTTACGAAAATCGCAGCCTTGTCCTTTGTGTTGCACAGTCTAGTCTCCCATAGTGAATGTCAATCACGTCGAAAGAGCATCATGCATGGCTCACGCAGTCCGTGCCAAGTAAGTAACATATAAACACCACTGATCCAGTCTGACAGCGGTTCCCTGCTTGAATATACGCACATCCGCTTCGACGTTAATCTCCGTGCGAGAATAAAAACGCGCTCACACATAACCCCGTACGCCTTCCTTGCCTCATGAAGCACCTAATGCCCGAGTCGTTTCCCATTTCTCAGAATTTATTCACGGACGATAAACACTACCACTGATTGCGCTCCCAACATTTCCGTGACTTATGGCAAACGATGCCAACTCTCCTCTATCGCATTCGCCACGCCCCCTCTCCCCATCGTGACCTTCCTCCAGAGCACGGTCCCGTTCCGAAAGAAGAAGAAAAACCAAGGAGAGTCGCCAGAGGCCGGAGCCTAATTTAAGATCGCCTTCGGCTCAGCCCTGGTGTTCGGAAGTGCGCATTTCAAATGGACCAGATCGCTACTGCACTTACACCTCGCGTTTATAATGCAGTGGCCACGTTAATCGGTGTCTGCACACCATCGGCGATCTTTGCACGGCATGATGGACGCACTGGGCGGCGAGGTGACTCTGTACAGGGAAAACGTGAGATCGCTCGTCTCCCTGAGTCTTCGTAAATTGATACCGTCTCAGAGGTGACGCTGAGAGCGTGGGCTACTTGTCGAGCGCTTTCTCATATGCAACCACGATTTTTGTCGATTCCGATTCTTCGCATCTATTTTTCGATATAGCTCGGAGGGTTGTCGAACGCAAGTAAGCAGAAACGTGAAGAAGTCCTCCTTGTTGTGAAAGTGGCTCGCTTTTACGAATCGAAGAACACGGCCCTCACCCCTACGACGTACAACAGTCAATGATCGAGGGTTCTCTCAAACCGTAGGGTTGTACTGGGGTGATCGGATATTGAACGTAGATTCGTTCCAAGGTTCGTATCCGGACAACCCTAGTAGTTGATTTGCATTCTCAGGGAACCAATGTGACTACATCATCCTCTCCGCCGTACGCTTAGGCCACTCAGGCTTCCTGAGGAGGCGCCGTCGTACGATTGTGATGTTGACTCGCTGCAAGCAAAGTCCTCAAGTCAGACCTTTCTCCCCGGCAAAGCACCGAGGACCTCTGCGTCTCTCGACAACGAGCACTGGATCGACGGATATGCAGACCTTTGCGGGCTGCTTGGTTAGGCTCGCTGCCAGGCGCGTTTGGCGCATGATCCGTAGATTCATAGACATCAATGATATCGTCCTGGCGCCAGTCAGCTGCACAGAATTTAATCGATTGTTTGAATAACAAGTATGGCGCCGCATGCGTAACACTGAGACGGTCTTGAGTTGGGAGGAGACAATTTGTAGTTCGCATAGTGGCGAGGAGGTAGGTGGCGGCGAATCAATCTTTGGGAAGCGGGATACGGAAATAAACAGGCGCCGGTGGTTATGGCCAAGGAAGGTGCTGGAATTCGAAGCCTGGACTCGAGGCTGGACTTGTGGCCAACGGACAACGTGGACCCACTGCCTTGCTCTCCACACCTCAAGGCCTCACCAGCCTTACTGTTTCCTCCTTCACTGGCATCTTGAAAAAGCTTGCAAACCGTGACGTCCGCTGCAGAATCACAAAATGTCTTTTCGCTCTACTCGCGTAATTCACCAGAATCTCATCAATACCAACGACGACGGGAAACTGGATATCGTCTACGTCAGGATGTCAGACCTGAATAGCGATTACTCTGATCTACGTACCCTCGTCGAGCGCAACGAAGGACGCGCTCTCGGTCTCTCCGGCGCGTTCTTGCCCGACGGGAAACTCCAAATCCTCGCCATCTCCGACGCCACCTCTATCCTCCTCGTCGACTTCATCAGGGACAAGAACAACGGACGCGCTACCCCTCCCAACGCCTCGTCGGCGACCGAAGGGCGTGATTACCTGTGTGATCACGTTCTAGGTCGTTCCTGCGGTTTCCTCTACGGTTTTGACATGGCACCACTCGCGCTTGCGCTGTGGCAGAACCACGATCTCCGAATCAAGCAAGCGATCGATCTTCAGTCAGCGGGTCCATCTGCTACCCGCGCGCCGCTAGCCACAATCAAGCTTGCTAACGGAGGAGCCCACGGCATTCACGACGAGAACGTTATGCGCGTGTTTAACGACACTCCACCTGACGCTAGCCACACATCAATTACCACGGCCCTTGCCCAGCGTGCCTGGGTTACACACTACATCTCTCAGCTTGCCTTCATGGAGGAAAGACTTTCCAAGGTTCCTCCCATTGATACCATCAAACTTAATCATACAGTACTCCATTTTCTTTTGATCACTTCATCCAGGCTGACCCTTGTATTAGATCCTTCGCTTCCTTGCTAAGAGCTCTGCAGACTCCTTCCAGAGAGACCGGCTGAAGCCTACTGAGGTTACAAGGGCTTATGCCACATCTTTTGATGCTGGAAAGAAGCAACTTCGTGCTCAGCCTGAGCGGTATCAGAACAAGATACGCAAGGGTGACAACCAGGTAAGTTACTTTGTTATCTTCTTCAGCTTGAGGGAGACTGAGGGCTGTATAGCAAGTGAAGATCCATGTTTCTGCCCATGAGGGAGTGGGTCCTTTCACCATCCCTGGCCACATTGCTTCTGTGCAAAGTAGGAGTGCTCGTCTAGGGACTGAGGGGTCTTTGACTGGAAAGCCTATCTCTGCCATCACCTTGATGGGCAGGGGGGACCCCACAGCTGCTGAGGTGAAGAGGGCCCAGATTATCCTTATGGTGCTGCAGGGGATAGTATGCACTGATGGGCCTGACTCAGACCTCATCCCATGGATCCATAAGATCTATCTCAACCCTGGAGATGATTTTATGTGGCCAGCTGAGTGGTCTCAGTTATCTCCATCCCCCATCAAGTTCAATCCTGATCTCATTCCTCGACCTTTGAATGGCTCTCAGAGGAAAGCCATTAGGCAGATGCTTAATCAATCTGATGCCTCTAGAATCAACATCATTCAGGGTCCTCCTGGAACAGGGAAGACTACAGTCATTGCCTCCTTTGTCCAGACTGCTGTCTCAGGAGGAAGGTCTGGTATTTGGCTCATAGCTCAGTCTAACATTGCTGTGAAGAACATTGCAGAAAAGTTGGCTGACTTTGGGCTGAAATCCTGGAAACTTTTGGTTTCTGATGATTTCTATGTCTCTTGGTGAGTCTGTTGTATCAATGTCACCTTGTCATGATTAAATTCCCCCAGGCATGAGCATCTGTATACCAGCATCAGAGCCAATATCATCACCAGTGGTGAATTTTCTGATAGGCTTTCTGAGCTGAAGGGTTGCCCAGTAGTGCTATGCACTCTCAATATGCTTTCTAATTCCATGCTTAGAATGCTGGGTGCCTTCAGGAAAGTTCCTCTTGACACAGTTGTCATTGATGAAGCCTCTCAGATAGAGATTGGGGATTATATTCCTCTTTTCTCTAACTTCACCACTCTCAGAAAAGTCATCTTCATTGGTGACAATATGCAATGTAAGTCTTTTTTCAATATCAAGTTTGATTCTAAACAGTTATCAGTGCCACCTCATGGTCAAGATGATATTCAGGATCTTCAAAGTGTCTTTGAAGTTGAGCATCTGACTGCAAAAGATCTTACCTCTGGTAAAAGTCCCATTATCTTTCTTGATACTCAATGTAAGCAACATTCTTTTGATGGTCAACATTGAATGACCTGGCATTAGATCGAATGCCACCACAGATTGGCAACTTCATTGCCCAAACTATGTATTCTTCTGGGGATTCAGAACCCCTTCTCAAGTCCAGTGAACATCATCCTCTTGCAGATATGGACTCTCTACTCTGCCACTTTGTCAATGTATCAGGTCAGCAGGTGTCTCAGGGCACCAGTTGGAAGGTGTGTACTATATCTGTGAGCCTTTACTGTAAGTTGGTTTCTAACTCCTATTTTAGAACTTAGAGGAGTGCAATGCTATTGTTCAGCTTGCCTCTATTTTCCAGGCTCAGGGGAAGAACTTCAGAATTATCACTCCCTATGATGCTCAGAGAGCCCTTATTGAAGAAAACCTTAAGGCTGCTGAGTTGGAATGGGGAGACAAATGTTTCAATGTAGATTCCTTCCAAGGTGAGTTCAATTATGATTATCATGAGTTTGGCTGGACACTGATACTATTATAGGTAATGAGGAGGACTACATCATCATCTCTCTGGTTAGATCCAGGGACCTTGGATTTTTGGCTGACAAGAGGAGGATGAATGTCATGTTAAGCAGGTGCAAGAGAGGGATGGTGATTTTCACCAACAAAGCATACATCACCAAGTATGCTGGCCCTGAGAAGTCCCTCATTGGAGGGCTGATTGTGCAGTATTATGGGGATGAGGAAGGAGCTTGGATTGAGGTGGGGGACATGAAGAAGACTGTGTTTGTTTGAAGGTCTCAAACTCAAGGATATGCCTGTTCAGCTTTCATGTTTTGTCATGCTGTCAAATTGCTTTCAAATTGTGTACAACTTGTTTTGCTCTCATTGAGGTATGTACTTGTAGAATGCACCTTGCAATGCACAGACTTTGAGTTGTCCTAACTTGTTGCAGGAATGGGATAGATAAGGTCTAAATTAGATGTTTAAGGTATGAATGGCGAAAGGGTGATATAAAGACATGCAACTGCCATGCGAGCAACAAATCTATAGCACAAACTTCATTGACGGGACGGCGTGCGAGGTTACTCCGCGGGTCGGGTACTACGATCTCAAAGTCTCGGTTTCGCGATGATGGAATCGCCAACCTGCCCTGGCCTGGTTGATGTAGGGCCCGCCAGAGCAAAACCTGGTCCTGCACCCTCCACTTCCGCCGTCTCGAGGGTCATAGATGCGGGACCTCCATCCTTTCCGCTTTGCTCAGATGACAGGCAGATATCTCTCATGTCTCTGAGGGCGGTTGCGACCTGCTCGACGAACGTGCGCGTGGACGTTGTAGGACAGGAGTGTTTCGACTCCACGCAGAACTTGACGGAGTGCGGAGCGATGAGATCTAACGACCGCGTGTCACAGTGTCGAACGATACGATCCCATTGAGCGATATAGCGAAAATCGGTTTAGGCAGACCACATATGGAACAAGTGGGGAACACTCATGGTCAGTGGGTATACGAGGCAAATTGACGAAGTATCTTACAGTTAATCCCGTATCCATCTTCGTAAGGAGAGCCAAACCTGGGCGGGTAGTTAGCATCGTGAGTCATAGACAGCCTGTAAGCCTGATCGTCTAGAAAGGCGTTGTCCCATATCGTCACGAGACAAAACGAGCAACGCATGAAACGAGGTTATAACACTTACCCAGTCCCCCTGAACCACCATCCTTCACTCAAACCGCTCGTCGAAAGACGCCATTCTTGACTTTTCTTGAAAATCGGGTCTTCGAAAAGGGCGACGCCAGTCTCGGCAGGCGGCAGGTCATCTGATTCCGGGTTTCCCAGAGACTCGGTATTCTTGGAGGTAAACCGATCAAGACCCAAGGGACGAGGTTTGACATCCAACCACGCCAAATCCTTCCATGCGGACTGAAGACCGAGAAGGTGTCGGTCTATCCCGCGACCCGTGATCGCTGCACGCGTAAGTGATGATTGTGCCCTCAGAGCGGACTTGAGCAGAGGGTAAAGATCGGATGGCGGCTTTCGATGCACAAGAAATGAGTCCGAACATGGATTCAAACAACATCAGCATCATCCGCGAGCACGAGCTTGCAACACTCACCTTGCTCCCCTTCGAACACTCTTGTTGCCATCCCGAAGAAGCCATCATGAAAGCGTAGCTCTCCATCGTGAACGAACGTATTGTCTCGGTGCGTCCGTGATGAAAAGACCGCGTCAGGGCGGTCTCGTACACGGGGGTAGGGCGCCCATGCATTCGATAGTAAGCAAGTTGAAGAGCTAGCTGGACGAATGCGTCGGCCTGGTAGGAACCTGGAGGGGAAAGCGTGAGCTTCGATAGGCGGAAATACGTGAAGAACTAGGTGTCCGCGTGCGCGAGACTTACATATTCGTTTAACTTCCTCGCCGCCCCAGTCTTCGAAGCAGAAAATCTCGTGGTCGGAGTTTGCGATGAGTGCCTGCGCGCGTGCTTTCGCCGCCTCTATGACAGGTCTTGTATCTAACAGGGGATCGAAATCAACACGTCTCCAGCGCACGCCTGGGCCAATGTTTAGATCTTCCAGTTCACCCTTGCCGGAAGGGTGGATGTCGTTGAACGGTACTTCGGCCAAACCACCACGGAGGCCTATGCCATGAGCCCCAGCGACTGCCCACTCGCAGACTATACTAGGCACTAGTGCGTCCACAGGGGAGTGCTCACCCATGGCTCCCGCCCGCGTAGTACGCTCGACGATAAGGGAAAGAGGTTTATCAAACCAGCGGTTGAGGGCCGAATGAGATGAGCGAACGGCATACTGGTGAGAAAGAAGATCGGACGGAACTGTCGGACGGGAGTTCGGGGTAGACTTGGGTGATCGAGATATGGGACTATCGGGAGAGTTTCGATTGATCTCGTACGTGAGAGGGAGGCGTTCGGTACGTTCATCGGCAGGTACCGAAGGCGCGGGCCAGTGGTCTAGGGAAACGACAAATAGAGATTGATGAATGGCTTTGAACGAGCATTTGTTTCTTTCGGATGCAAGGAGCAACCTGGAGTAGTTCTGAGGGTAATTTCAACATACGTTACGAATCGGAACGAGAGCGCATGTACGCATACCTGGGACCATGTATCCCTCTCATCTGCGGTGAGTACACCGATCTCCAACGGTGGTTCACACTTACGCCGGCGATGCAGCACGTCAGACACAATATCTCTCAGACCGCGCTCGATCTCGTCGATGTGGAATGGTGCACCCGTTGTTGGGTCTACGACACGGAGGGCATAATGGAAATCGTGTACTAAGACGGTGACTGTAGATGCACATTGTGATTTGGAGGTTGGAAGTTCCGTGAGGGTATCGCAAGAAAGCTGGGGAACACGACAGTAATTGAAGATGCGGGAAACAGAATATCTCATCCACAGACCTAGGAAGCTGGTAAGTAAAAGATATGAAAATGGAATCCACAACAAAACCTGTTGATGTGTTGTCGGACTGAATATGCCTGCTCTCATGCGGTTGGGAGTCAGGAAAATGGACAGATAAATGGAGAGGACACACGAGCGCGTTCTATTCCTGAATTCGAGGATGCCGTATATGAGATGGGCAGCTCTTCTGACTTGCCAAGGAGTGAGACCCTCTCCAAGATCTGTGACGACGTCCGGCGGGACAGCCGGGTCGTTTATGAAGGAAAGCCACCAGTTGGAATTGATGAGGAGAGGTGCTCTCCACTCGTGGTAAGTTTTCTTCGTCCAAAAGTTGTCGTCAAGCCAGTTATGATTCGATATTTTGTCCAATGCCATCAGCCGCAGCTGTGCGCGCTGAGCTGGTCCGGCGAGAAATTCATCGACGAGTGACTGTTGTCGCTTGTAAGCCGTAGCAAAGTCAGGACCTCCGTTATGTTCCTCGGCGAGTAAGACAGGTTGAACTGAGCGTAGATATCCCTCGAGTGTCTTTCTCAAGTCTGGAACTGGCAGACGAGGGAGGCGCATCGGCGGGACCCTCAAGCCAAGCGTTCCTTTGACGGACATGGTCGATCACATACAAGCTAGACACGTGATCTGCTATACCTTGACAATCACTGCGGAAACCAAAAAGTAGCTAGACATCAACTGTACCCGACTGTCCGTTTTAACTAGACCCAAACCCACCGTGCCTTGTAACTATACCCTAATCAGACTGAGCAAAAAATTGGACA
>JBBPRJ010000068.1:0-20183 GCA_038092975.1 Chalciporus piperatoides | reverse complement strand
GTGTACGAATTTACGAGCTGACGAGAGGGACCGTTCTTGGTACACTAGTGCCGTCAATGCACGCGGTATCGATGCGAGAGCGTCAGAGTGTAAGAGAGGTGGGGAAGTTGGCGTCGACGGCTGGGATTGTAAAATTAAGGCTGCAAGGTTAGGGAGCAAGCAAAGAGCGACCGAACCTGTCTATGCCATCGCAAAAGAGGTGTAGCACCCATCTCTTGAGCGACGCTCGCGCAAGTTAATGGACCCACGTGAGCGCTCACTGCAGCCTTGAGAACACGGGTTGGGAGATGAGGGTATGAGGCATGTAGGTATTCGGATGCGAAGAGGCCCATTAGGGAGTTACCGAGACTTGCGAGGTTTGCGTTACTTGGGGGAGGGGGGCTTGACGGGTAATATTTAGCATGAAGGGTGACGAACGAGGTGTGCGTGCACGCGTGTCGAATCGTGTCGGGAGAGTCAACGATTGAGGCCAGACCGACACGGTGCGAAAACGCGGTCAAGGCTGAGGGTGGGGGTGGTTGTAGAGCAGCCCATGACTCTGGGTCGAATGCGACTTTGCCTCCTGGTTGTCTGAGAATAGCCTCTCTTGGTGGGAATTGCTTCAGATGGGCGGTTGACACTGCGAATTTTGAAGCTGTGGAGTAGAGTCTTTTTGAAGCATGACCCATTGGCGAGGAGGAGACAGTGTTTGAACGAGTTCCGTCTCAGTGACAAGCCCGGTCGGTAAGAACTAAAAAATTAGGCGGACGCGACTTGAAAGCAGTGACAGTCGGAAATATCCGAACCAAGCCCAACGACTGTACACCTCTCTTTTACAGCGAAGGAGTAAGAAAAATAACGGGACAGATGCTCGTAAACTAGTTACTGACTATCTAGCAAACTTGATCGTTGAATGTTGCTCGAATGTGTAGACTTTTGTGTATAGACTTTTACCCCCGCGCCACGCCGCGTGGGACATCGACGGGGTATACTTAGATAGCTACGGATTCCAGAGTCAGACTCAGTGCATTGCTTGTCCAGCACACGCACCACCACACTGGCAGTACCCATTCAACACGCCTGCCAACACGTCTACTGACTACTAACATCCCCACTCCATTCTCCTCATGGCGGTCGTATCGCTCCCTTTGACGTTCACTAATTCATTCTGGACTCAGGACTATCGCAAGGGTCTCGAGGTGCTCTTCAGCAAACTTGAACAAGTAAGCATCGCAGCCGCTAACCCTTTATATCTCATTCACTCTTCCAAGGGTATCGCCGAAAACGATGAGATTGTCGCGTTCATCGGGGTATGTATGACTTGGCATTGTTTCCTGTAGTCTAGTCGTATCCTGACCGTCTTCCAGGCACGTGCAAATGCAGAGAATCAACTGGCGACATCCTTGCTCAATCCACCTACCATTGGTTCCCAAGGTACCTTTCTCTCCAATATCGACAAGTCACCACACAGCTCATCCCAGCAGCCGGTTTCAACAGAGATGATGGAGCCTCCCTTCTCATAGCGTTTCGCGGACTCCAAGCAGAATCGACTGCACAAGGGCAGATTCACAGAAATCTTGCAAAGGATCTCCAGACCCTAGTGGCTGAGCCATTTGATGCCTGGGCTCAAGGTTATAAGGTGCTCAATACATGCCATTCATCGGTCTGTTCTAACCATCGACAAATAGGAGAGACTGTCCGGTAGTAAAGCGAACGCACTCAACAACTGGATGCGTTCCTACGAGGATTCCCAGAAGGAGGTCAGTTGACCCATAATCCTCGTTCCCTTTCTCGTCTCTACAGCTTTCTGTAGGTTATCAAATTGAAGAATACATATCTGTCAAAGATACGCCGAGCAGACGAGGCTGAAGACGAGTATGGCAAACCCTTGACCGTTCAACGCGTGCTGACACCACCAACAGCGCCAAGTTTGCACCTAACAGCGAATTGGGTGATCACTACACCACCTCGCCACGCCTTGCGCCACGCGACGCTCGCCCGCCACAACGCTCTGCCACCGTTTCTGAGCGCATCGCGCAGCGATTCAAGGAAATCCAGCGCAAGGCCGTTGAGGCAACTGGGCCGGCTGCTCTCGCCGAGGCAGCAACCGGGGAAACTGAGGAGAGGGCAGAAGAATCACCGAAAGTTGACAAGGGCAAGGCTAAAGCGGTCGAGCCAGCATCGCCCGTCATTTCAACGTCTCCCCCTCCCATGTCCCCACCTTTGCCGCCTTCGAAAGCAGATGTAACTTCACCCACAGCGCCTGCATCGACGGCGCTGCTCCCCCCCACCCCAATCTTGTTGGCCGGACTCTCGTTGATGCCATCAGCTGTCTCCAATCTGCTTACGCGAGCCGCCGCAGAGATGCCTCTGCGACCAATCCGCGTGCCTCTTCTGGGAGAATATCCCGACTGCTTCTCCGGTGCTGAATTCGTCGAATGGCTGAACAAGAATGTTCCTGGCTTTGGGGGCAACATGGATTTGGCGGAGGAAGCCGCGCGGGACCTGACAGAGAGAGATGGTCTCCTTCGCAGGGTCGGCGAGTTTGGCAACCAATTCGAACACGCCGACGATGCGTATTATCAGTTCCGACCCAAGGTACGCTATGAAAGAATAAGCTATTGACCTTGTTGACTCACCACAATAGGCCTTTGACCTCGAGGGTAAATCGATTGACCCCTCGGCGACTGGGGCAAAACGGAACCAGATCGCAGACAACCTGTTGAAGCGCTCCGGCGACCTCGTTAATGTTGTCACGAAGGCGTTAAACGCAAACTCCCAGAACGAGCCATTGCACATCCGACTCCGTCAAGAGGCTGATGAGGCAGACAAACTATACCGTGTCTCCGTTAGGAAGCTCGACAGACAGCGTCTTGGATTGGAGGAGAGGATCGAGGGAGTACTCAAGACTCTCCAGAGATGGGAATTGGAGCGTCTTGCAGCAGTTAAGACTGGTGCGTGGGGGTTATTGACCACCCTGTTGATTTTTGGTCTTGAACTGCCATCTACTGTAGTGCTGCTTCAGTACCAAGGAACTCTAGCGAATATCCCGAAAGCCTTTGAGCCGACTTTGGAGAAATCATCGACGCTTATTGCATCATATCAACCTGAATCAGATCTGAATGCCCTCATCGAGCGTTACCGCACGGGACCATTCCATCCTGTACCTCAGCTTTACGAGTCGGTTGCTCATGACGAGTCTGACGTTGTGTTCGGCATTGATCTCCGCAAGTGGGCAGAAGGTGGATGGGAAGCTCTCACATCTGGGGAAGAGAAGAAGGAAATCACTCCTCCTGTTCTCACTGCACTTTTGGATGGCATGAACGAGGCTTACACCAGACTATCCGATGACGTCGGTGAGATCTCCATGCGCTCACATTTCAGTGATAGTCAGTCTGATGTTCCTTGCCAGAAAAACGCAAATCATGGATTTATGACGTCCCCCTTCCCGCTCTCCACCACTTCAGAGAAGCTCTGAACGCAGTCCCTCCCGGACAACCATTCTCCTCCGAAATGATCGCTAAATATGATGCGCCCGTCATTGCTGGGTGTATCAAGCTTTGGGCGTTGGAACTCGATCCTCCCCTTGCCCTGTGGGAAGGCTGGGATGAGATCAGGAAATTATATCCTACAGTCGGCTCAGTTGCAAAGGCTGAAGGAGAGATGTCCGAAGAACAACACTTGCAAGACTTGCAGGCAGCCCTGCAAAAATTCCCTCGAGTTCACCTCTATGTCCTGGATGCTATCGTGTCCCACCTTCGTAACCTGATTGCATCAACCTCTACGGATGAACCTGACGCTGTCTACATGTCGAAACTTGCACTATCCATCGGAAGAAGTAAGCATCTGCCCTAACGCCTGATCCGACGCAAGCTAAACTGTTGGCCACTCTAGCGATCATACGGCCCAAAGTTGAAACGGAATTATCGATACAAGATCGCCACCCGACATGTATGTATTGTTCCTCTCTGTCGTCACGATCAAGCTAATGTAATTAAACAGTGTTGTTCCTTGACCTCCTTAAGAGCTACGAGAATATTCTACCTCCCACAATCGCCAAGAAACGACGCGAGTCGGAACGTCGTGTGCCTGTCAGAAAACGGACTGCACCGGTCGATATGCGCATGAGTCGTAGCAGGATTTCCATTGGTGCGCCAACCAGGGACATACTTGCTGCTCAGCAGGCTGCGCAGGCTGTCATGAAGCAAACCGCTTCGCAGCAGGAAGCGCCCGCCCCTCTGCCGGCCGTGAAACCCGAGGAATCTACAGTACTTTTCGCTGAACCCGTCCCGGTCGAGACTCCCGCACCCGTAGAGACGGCACCCTCCATCCAACAGGATGACACCACCCATCCTCCTCGCCCCATGTTCAAGGAGCCCCCTCCGGAGATGGACGACATGCCCCCACGCCCCTCATTCAAAGAACCACCTCCTGAAATCGATGATGCACCATACACACAGCCCACGTTCGTCACACCACCTGCATCACCCCCTCCGGCTGCAGAAGAAAAACCAGTGTCGCCTGCGGTTGCAATCACCGCAGCCCCTCCCCAGAACCCGATCAAATCGCTCAGGCGTAATTCGGCCCTTCGTCCTGGAAATGCGTCTCCGGCGCGTAGTCCTTCGCCTTCCGTCGCTGCTGGTGCGGAGTCTTCGGCTGAAGATCAGCCCTTGACAAGTGGCACGTCGGGATTGTCGAGGCATACGTCGGGACAGGGACAAGGTGGTGCTGTACGTGGACCGAGGCTGTCCAGGGGACCCAGGGTTCAGCAGGGCAATGTAAGTGGGATGATTGCAAACTTTAATCACCGCACATCGGCGGCATCACCTCCGCCGTCCCCGGGTCACAAGAGGTTGTCTAGCGGGGCGCCAGCTCGTCCGACGTCCATGCTCGCAGATTCAAAGCGGGGTCTTGGGCGCAGTTCAGGTGGGTTAGCTCGAAGGACTATGGCCAGCGACGCTGAAGACGAGGTGGTGGACAAATAGTGACCAATGACTAGGCTTTCGGATAGTTCGTTCAAGCTCCTGTAAAGTATGTACGCCTGTCTTGGTTGTGTTCGCTCTATGCACATGTTTTACTACCATCTTATGAGCCATATCATATTTGCGCTTCGAACACTGAGATCATAGAAGCATTTGCTGACGGAGCTCGGAGGATTCGTTTTACACGAAGCATACGGTAAATTATGCAGGCCAAGTACAATGATACAAGTGAAGATACATGCAAAAACTAGAGGATATCTTAATTCTAAACTTCTTGCGAAGCGCCATCCTTCTTGCCCTTGCTTGATTTTGATGGGAGCAATTCCGGGTTGATGAAGGGAACAACACCACCTTGGCTGATAATTACATCTCCCAAGAGTTTGTTCAACCTAAAACAAAATTTAGCGAATTTTTCTTTCGAAGGACACGAATACCAACTCTTCGTCGTTCCGAATGGCAAGTTGAAGGTGTCGAGGAACAATACGTTGTTTCTAAGAAACAGAGATGAGTTGCGAACCTCCAGAAGCTGGAGGGCGCTATACCTTATTATCACGTGCAGCATTGCCAGCCAACTCGAGAATTTCTGCCGCCAGATACTCCAACACGGCGGCGAGGTATACTGAGGGGGACTCAGTAACAAGTCTGACGAAAAAGTCTTGACCTTACCAGGTGCTCCTGCTCCGACACGCTGAGCATAGTTTCCCCTCTTCAAGAGTCTGTGAATACGACCGACAGGGAACTGGAGACCGGCTTTTGAGGAGCGGGACTGGGACTTGGAGTCACCACCAGTCTTGCCAGAAGAGGATTTGCCACTAAGCTCCGCCGTCAGGGATTGTAATACACATCTGGTTTGCGAGCCAACTCACGCTTTTCCTTTTCCAGACTGTCGAGTAAAATCAGACGAGGTGGACGTTACGAAATGAGTGTATTGCGTACCATTGTTCAAATAAGCGGGGTGTGAGAGGGTAAGACGAGGTGAAAGTGGGGTCGAAGGAGCAACTACCAGCGCTCCGTGACGCGACTGGTATTTATTGGGTGGGTTTAGGGCGGAGTTCCAATGAAACTCATCAACGCGTTTGTCACGTGACTGACGCGGGGGTGTTTCCAAGAAAGGCAATGGGTCCATGTGGCGCGGAGGCTTGGTTGGAAGAACGGGTGAGTCGTCTGCCCAACTTGCTGTTTGCCATTTCCTTCCAAGCAATCGGCCTTGAGGCGAGCACGAGGAAGTTCTCTGTTAAACCTTTGCGCGTCTAGCACAATTCGATACAATTCTCTGCTTTCCCCGTCCTTCCCCTCCCTCTATACCCTTCACGAGCACAGCGGCAGTTCATCTGCCAATTTATGTCTTCCCCCGCTGGTCCCCCCGCAGGAGTGTTACCCACCCCAGCATACACACCGCCGCTCTCCCCGACGAATGACCAGGTCCGTGCATTGTCATCAGTGCAGCCTGAAAGTGTCAATGCGTCGCTCACCGGTATTGTATTGTCTAGGTAGTCGTTTTATATGTTGTATGTCTTCCTGTCTTCCACACCAGTGCACAATGAATTCAATTGACGCTTCGCGGGCGCTTCAGACAGTCGTCTATGCTGTCGTCATCTTCGGGATATGGAATATTCCTGGTGCTCGGACCCTGATTATCCCCCTCAAACTCTTCACGATCGGTTGGCATGAACTTTGCCACATCGTTGCAGTGGGTTGTTTGCCTGAATGTCCATATCGTGAAGGATCCTTACACAAATTCGTGGAATTAATCTTCATCGCTAGGCAATCCTCACGGGAGGCACGATTTTGTCCGTAACCATAGATCCGTACTTGGGCGGAGCAACACTAGTAGAAGGAGGAAGACCGATGATTATTTTGCCTGCAGGATACCTAGGCTCTACCATTTTCGGTGGTGTCTTCATATTGGGTGGTTTCGATACCCTAGTCGCCAAGATCCTCAGCTTTGTGCTCGGGCTGGGTCTCGTCACGCCGTTGGTCCTTGTCAGGGATAAATTGTACGTGAATGTTATTGTTCCGAATCTGTAAATCAACTCATCACCCAAAGGACTATTTTGCTCACACTAGTTTACGAGGGTCTTCTGGTCGGTTTTTGGTTTATTGACCATGCGTAGGTTTTTAAAAGGTATAGTCTTTTCGGATCTAACTCTCCATGCAGCCAACCGCTAAGGTGGTATTGTTTGTTCATTGGAATCATGAAGTTGGTCCTTTCCCTCTCTGCGCCCCGGGAATATTCTGACATCTCTCTTACAGTGTTTTTTTCGTCGTTTGTAAGTGCAAATCCGTTGAAACTGTAACGCCGCATATCATCTTGCTTCGCAGGGGACATGACAGACGACAAATTCTTTCGCAAAGTGAATGATTCGGATTGCACGCAATTTCATATCTTGTTCCCTCGGATCTCCGCTCACTGTAAGACGGTCACCCATATGTGATTGACCACCTTACGAGGTTCAATAGTCTTCGCTTGCGCATGGCTGATCTTTGAGGTCGGAGTCTGCATATCATTTTTGTTCATTGGTTTAGCTTCCTTCAAGGTAGGCTCCGGTTTAACTTGCCGTGATACACAATCCTAATCGACTTTCAGCTTACTAATGGACAAATGGATGCTCAAGCCGGTGAGCAAGGGAGAGACCCAGCCTTGTGCAAATTCGCAACTCATGATTCCCTCAGCCAACTTCCTTCCTACATGACGCATGACGCTCCCTCCCGCCCTAGTAACACCAAGTATACGACACGGCTGTCATGCAATAACAAACGTGCGACCATCCACTCCTCAGAATTTTGGACTGTTTTATCCAGGAAATGCGATTCATCTGCGTCTTTATTACCTTCACTCACGTACACGCATTTATAGCATTGTTCGATAACTGACTCTCACATTGCTGGCTCGTTGAAGCGGATGTATTGCTTAATCTAAAACCTATTCATGCGACTCTAACGCAAGACATCCCACTGCTCTAGCTTGGAGCCAAGAAGGATAGATTGAACCATCAATTTGAGGACCTACTAAAGATTCGGCGATTCACGATGTAACGATACGAATAATTTGGATATACGATAAGTGTCAGAAGCGTAATAGATAACAAGTTGGACGACGTGCAATAATCGATACAGACATGCAAAGTAAGACGGAGTGGTGTTAGTGCGCGCGATGGAACAATCATTTACGAGTTGCTCGCCGTATTAAACCAGCAATGAGAAGTGTGCCCAGTGCAGCCATGCCTCCCGCAAGTGCCATTCCGACGTACCCCTCTGTAATGGAACAATCACGGACGGTTAAACAGATGGAATGTCAAGAAGACGAACCTTTCGTAACAGCTTGCTCGATGAGAGATGCCAAACTCTGAGCCTGGAGGTTGGTTGGCTCTTTCTGTAATAATATGTCTAGCGCTCAGAGTGAGAGATGTGTCGAAGCATATACTGGAAAGCACACCGACCGTTGAAGCTTTTAGCGTCTGCATAGTTGCCCATCTTATAATACCCTAGTCCAAGATAATAAAGACATTCTCGACGCCGCGTAGGCTCTGTCCGGTATATATCTACCAGAGGAACTCATGAGAGGGTGCATTAGAAGGTGAGGTGAATACTCGCCTTGCAGTAACCGGACACCTTCCACCTGGTGCTCCCGAACAGGACTCTTCACTAAACCCCATGCATAATTGAACTTTGTCTGAACAGTAACATGGGACTGAGCGAGTTCTTTCTGGTACTGCAATCGAAGCACCTGTCGCGAGTTGGATTAGGTGCAAAACAGGAAGATGTACGAGGCGCACAAACCTCGAGCTCGTCATATGATAATGATACCTGAGCGTCTGCGGCGTAGGGAAGTTCTGTAGCCATGGTTTAGCAATGGAAGGAGACAAAGCAGGACTGGTCGACTTGACGCAGTTGGCGGTGCCAGGGGTCTTGTTGCTGATGTCAGCGCTTCGGTTCGCTGGGAGGTCGGAGTTGGTTCCTTGACTGTGAACCACCAAGTTGAAGAGCAGCAGGACAGCAGACATGGCAGACACAGTCGGTAAGTCACAAAACCTACAACTCTATCCAGCGGTTTTTACAGGCATACATAAAAGCCAATTCGTACTCGAGCAGAGGCGATAGAGGTACTTGGCTTTCTCCCCCGTTTGCTCGCTTTTTCTCTCTGCGAACGTTGAGCTCACGGTGCATCGTAGCATCCGTGCACTATTTTTTTTCTTTTTCCTCTTCTTTTTATATCAGCTAGCGCTTCCCGTGGATGTCACTTGCACCATCGATCAGCTGACTTCAGCAGCAACACAAGTTACTTACACACACTGCTTTTCCTTCCTTTTCTCTAGACCGTCCCGAACGAGGGTACCGTGAGGATCGCGACCGGCGAAGGCACGACGACGGACACCATAGGCATGATTTCAGAGACAGAGACCGGGATGGCCACAGAGACCGTGACAGGGACAGAGACCGCTTCCACCGCGATGACAGACGCGGAGCGCCTCGGGATCACGGTGGGCGTACGAGAGAACACGAGGAACACAGACACACTCACGACGAGGATCGCCGTCGTGACTACCGACGTGGCGATGAACATGGTCATCGTCGAGGTCGTGGGGACGACGGCGGCGGCGGCTCCCCTCATCGTCGTGGCGGACGGGGACGAGGGAAGGACGGTCTCGGCACTCCCGAACGAAGGTCCCCTACCCCTGAAGGCACTGTCCCGCTATCTCAAAGAAAAAGAAAGGCGTCCGGTTGGGATGTTCATGCCCCCGGATACGAGCAATATTCCGCCATGCAAGCCAAGCAAACAGGTTGGTTTTCTTTGCACACGTTTGGGGCTTGTTTACAATATCTCTCCGCAGGTCTTTTCAACTTGCCGGGTGCTAACCGCACTCAAGTGCCACCAATCCTCAGCATTGCCGGACTTCCGCCCCCGATTCCGGTGCAGACATTCGGCATGGGAATCGGCAGCAACCCCAACCTCTCTAGGCAATCGCGTCGCTTGTACATCGGTAGCATCACTTCGGATGTGAACGAACAGAATCTGGCCGACTTCTTCAACTCCAAGATGATCGAGATGAATATTGGAACCGGTGGACCAGGAAACCCCGTCCTTGCTGTGCAATGTAATTATGAGAAAAACTACGCTTTCGTGGAGGTGAGTCTCGTTCGTTCGTGTCTTAGCGGACTATTCTCATGCCGAGCTTAGTTCCGTAGCGCCGAAGATGCGACAGCAGCTATGGCATTCGATGGTATCATCTTCATTAACGGCCCTCTCAAAATTCGTCGACCCAAAGATTACGGTGGTGTTGACATGTCTGCGCCTAGCGTTCATGTTCCAGGAGTCGTGTCCACGAACGTCCCAGATTCGATCAACAAAGTATTTGTTGGTGGGCTACCAACTTACCTAAACGAGGAGCAGGTACAGGAGCTCCTCAAGAGTTTCGGCGAACTCAAAGCGTTCAATCTTGTTCGTGAGAACGGCAACGGAGCTTCGAAGGTTAGTTCTAGGTCACTTTTTTGGCCCAATTGACTTGACCCTCTCCTTTAGGGATTTGCATTCTTCGAATATGTCGATGCCTCTGTTACTGACGTCGCTATTCAAAGCTTAAACGGCATGGAGCTTGGAGACCGTTATCTAGTCGTTCAAAGGGCTTCCGTAGGCGCGAAGCCTGGGCAGCCGAACTTATATGACCAATTCCCAGAAATTCCCCGACCAATCATGCCGGCTGGCGAAAATAACACTACAGATGCACGGATTCTACTTCTGCTTAACATGGTTACCCCAGAAGATCTCGCCGACGATCAGGAATACGGTGATATCTATGAAGACGTGAAAGAAGAATGCTCCAGGCATGGACCCGTGGATGATCTTCGCATTCCCCGACCTGTTAAAAAGGACAAGTCGAAGTGGGCACCTGGAGAGCCTGGTATGCAAACTGCCATTGATGCGCAGAGGGCAGATGAGGCCGCCGGGGTTGGAAGGGTGTATGTGAAGTTTGTTGAAGGCGAAAGTGCCCAAGCTGCTCTCAAGGCCCTAGCAGGACGATCCTTTGCTGGACGTTCTATCGTCGCGACTGTCCTTAACGAAGACAGCCAGACCACTCCCCCTCTCAACATTATCTTTGCTCCACAACCAGATGCACCACCTCCCCTTCCCGACTCGTAAGCTGTGTACTGTTCAAAGACCATAGGTTTTGGTAATGTTGCCAATAGCTATATCTCGCTTTCTGTATGTAGTCGTGATACTCGATTCTTTCTTGCTGCGTCATCTTTCCAGCTTGCCGTGGTGTTTGATTGCCTTCATTTTTGCGCCTAGCGATGAGATGGACAGACCAGAAACGTTCCACCTGCGAACCACTTAAGTACCGACCCAAATATCTTGTTAGATTGGAGGTCAAGGAGACCTCTTCTCTCGTTTTCAATGTAGCAGGCCTGTTCGACCGAATCTGATGCCCTAGCGTAGTTAGCCATAGTATCAATGACAGGGATCCCCTGAAATCCAGATGATTCGCTACTGTCACGGTCATATTGTTTATTAGGTCGGCTACTTGAGACTAATGCATGATCCTCTCTCCGGAGTATCTATGCGCTCACTTCGAAAATCACTTGCTCGAGGTCGGTGTTGATGGTGAGAGCATGATGAATTGGCAAGACGTCTAAGGGTAGGCGAAAGTTTCCTGCAGAGTTCTGTCCGCTACCGGCCATTGTAGAGAAGAGGCGCCTGTGAACGCGAGTAGTTGGCCCAAAGGTGAAGCTACTGAAGGGTCAAGCAGTGCCCTGGTCCCCACCCGTCCTTTCAGTCCTGATCCACGGCCGGTAACTTGACTTAGAGACTCGAGTTGCCCTGAGTTGCATGTGTTGTAACTTGTGTGCCGCGGCATCCGGATCACAGAGGACCACATGGTCACAACGAATCCGTAAGATCACTTGGTCACCTGGGGCTTATTTGATATCTTTGCGAGGTACCTTGGGGATCACTGGGAATAAGATGCAGCACGAATAGATCCATCTGACTAGGGTTCAAAGGCGGTGTATACACAGAGCCCGCTCACCGAACACAGTCCACTGCGCATGGGCCTGTTCCTAGTTGACTACCCTACGTTGGAGTTTGGCGACCACGCTGGCGGTCTGCTCTTCTTTGGTCAATCTGAAGGTTGGCGTGTGGGATCAGTGGGGCCGCAAGACAGGACAAAACGATACATACCCATGCCCTCTTGCAATCCCTGTAGGCCTGAAAGTATTCCATACACTTATCTCGATTATAGCCGTTTTGGTCCATACAAGCGAGAGACGCCTTGGACGCGTCCTCGCACGGGCTACAAGGGATTAGCCTCCTTTCTTGGAGCATCTTGCGAGGACATTACTCGGTGTACTCTGTGTATGCCTTACGAGCCTAGAGTCCGGAGAGCCATACGGTTAGAACGACCACGAGTGTAAAAGATGAATGTCCCACAGTAAATTTGGCGTAGTAGTCCTTTGGTTTCAAATTTTTCTCTGGTGGTGGCAATGGACTTTCCGAAGGCATGGTGACGGTCGGAAGTGAGCGCATTTCAAGATGCAGGCCTGGGTGACATAGACGTCCCTAAATGGAATTGGCCCCTGACCGGGCTTGTGCATCGGGCTAACTCTACTGCAGGGTAAGTACATAAAACCGGTCGTAACCAACGAGCAATTGGCGACATCTAACCAGTCAGACTTTACGACCGAAGAAAATCAACCGGTGAACGGTACGCGGCGCTTCACACCATTACCGCTGGTAGCATCTAACTTCTCCCCGTGATCCGAATGCTCACTCGAAATACAATCGATGAGCCGAGGAAGATTGGCAATTATCACCGCGCGATAGTCGACTCGACACCTGGACTCTCACTGAAACTAATGACACAAAGAATCTCATAGGAAAAAAGTCCGTCTCGTAGTTTCCAGCTCGGGCTAGACAACCAGCAGTTCTCAGCACCAACCACCAATCAAAGTCCAAAGAGATAACGAACCTTCCACTGCCATAGGAAATCGTTATCCTTCGGGGGGCCGTTGGTGGACGACGACGCTTCGGGTTTCGTTTCGCTGTCTCTGGTAGGATCCGAATCCCCTTTGGCGAGCTCGGCCTCTTCTGTACCCACGGAGATTTCCAAAGCTTCGGGAGCAGCACCAAAGTTCTGGACAGCAGGTATTCCCTTTTTCACCCACTTCAGCTTGAGGGTAAAGCGGGGACCTATCTCTTGCAGCGCTACCTTTTCGGGAGATCGGAATGCGTATCTTCATTCACACCGTAAGCGCTACGAGCGACAGAACCTAAGATAAACTTTGGCTTACCTGTGTCTTCGGAAGAATAGGAAGTCACGCTGATTATGCAATGTCACGACTTGGCGTCCCTGGAACTCCGGGAGAGGTGGGAATAAAGTTTGGAACATCCGTCCAATAGCATGTCCAACACTAGTGGAGAAATTGTTCAGAACAAGCTCGGGGTTGTGTGGGGTTGCTCTTGCATGTCCCTAGGAGGAGTTAGCCCTTCACCGAGTGGGACGAGGGTACGGCCTACATAAATTTGTTTTGTTAGCTCTATCGATGTGAGTTTGAAATAGGCGACTGGTCCATTGGGGAGGTAAGTGAGAGTGATTGCATCTATTCAGGTTGTTAGGACTGATGAGACAGATGTTGGAAGAAAACACCAACTGGGCTTCTTCATATCTTCGTTTACAACAAGCAAATGTTTGTACCCTCGCCCGGCTGCCCACCCGGCTATGCGACCCATCTCAAAACCTTTTCCCTTCTTCCTGCGAATATACTCCGCACCAGGGAAGACACCAACCAGTTCGTCGCAGAAATCGTATGTTGCCTTTGAGGCTTTTGGAGATGTCGTGATAAGGACCTTGGGTGGGATCGTCGGGTCATCATCAAAGTTGAAGTAACGCGAGAACGGGTCCGAAGAAATGTCGCTGTTCAATTCCTCCACTTGTATCGACGAAGAACCTTCTGGTCTTTTTGACGACGGCAACATTGCAGGGTCATTTTCGCGGGAGTTATCCAGCGTACAAGGGACATTCTCCGCTTGTCTTTTCTGTCACGATATGATGCATGGTATGGATAAGTTCGTTGAGTAGAATAAAATTACCAACTTTCTTGGCAGCGGGATCGCTGGCCTCTTCCTTGGCTCGGGCGAGTCGTTTTTGGAGCTTTTGCTTGTTTTTCGCCTTCTTGTGTTTTTCCGCTACTTCTTGCCTCTTGATCTTGTTCTTAATGAAGGAAGTTTGTATTCGTGAGGCCATGATATCAATCAAAAGGAAACTAGGAGAAATGTCGATTTACGATTTACATTGATCACCTTCGTCACGTGATCTGAAGGATTGTTGCCAGCGTGGAGGAGGTCAAACTCTACTTTGCGCGCTCATTGTCGCAGGATGTTCGCATTCCGCCCTGCAGGTTTACTACTACCACTATTATACTTTCTGACGACAGTCAACGCCCTTCATTTCTATCTCGACGCGAACGAGAAACGGTGCTTCATTGAGGAACTTCCCTCCAATACTGTGGTCGAGGGTGCGTGTTTGCACGAACCATATTGAGAGGCCATAGGAGTTGACTGTTTTTACAGGGCATTACAAGGCACTAGAATGGCAAGAAAGAATGCAGGCCTATGTGCTCGAGCCAGACCTAGGCATTGTCGTGGAGGTAGAGGTGTGTCAACGGTCAGACCTCATTAGACACTTCGTGAGATTCAAAATTGTGGGCAATTAGGAAATGGAGACTGGTCACAATGTCGTCCAGACCCGTGGACCACCGGACAGTCGGTTTACCTTCACCTCGCATGATTCTGGCGACCATCAAATATGTCTATCCACAAACTACACGTCGTGGTTCTCGAACACGCACATCAAGCTCTACCTCGATATCATCGTTGGCAGCACGAAACCAGACATCGAGAGTGACCGTACCCATGTGTCGGAACTTGCAGGCAGTGTTCGCGACCTGAACCAAAAGCTGGAAGACGTCCGTCGCGAACAGCAATACCAGCGGGAGAGGGAATCAGACTTCCGTGATTTGAGTGAGGCGACCAACTCCAAGGCTGTTTGGTACAGCTTGATGCAGATCATCGTCTTGGTCGGCACCTGTACATGGCAGCTGAAGCATCTCAAAGTAAGGTCCTTTAACCCGTGATGGAGACCGGCACGCTGATGAGGCTTCCCTGCTTTTGTAGCGATTCTTCCAGGAAAGAACCTAGTGTTTTTGTAGATTCCTACTTTATTGGATTTGCCTACTGCCTCGTTGTGAACTTGCATTCTGCTTGGCCCTGCTTCCCGAGCGTCACTGAGGTCATGAGGCGGAGACAAAAGCGGTGGGTTCTCCTTCGATGCTTATCGGCATAGGAACGTTTGTCAGGCACCGTGTTCAAGCATTCACCGCCATCTGTCCTGACCCTGGCATGACAGTTCTGGGTTCGTCAAAGGTCAACAATCGATCCACTAATAGATCAAGTTGTTGTAAGCCTCTCGCACCCACGAACCCTTCAAGTACATTGTCCTGGTGTCTGAGTGGTGTAGATGCTCCGGAACAGCTCTGCGGCAGCTCTCTGAAAGGGAGACTTGCTGGTATCGATCTAGAATGGTGACAGTCCCGTATAAGCAATTGTATGACAGAAGTTTGACACCAGTGTCAATGACAGGGCATATGCGTGCACCACCTGCATGGCGCACTGTGTGATATTCCCATCTCCATAAGGGCCTGATTCACTCCTGATTCTCGCCCTTGGGTGATAAAATCAGGTTCCCTTCTGACCGTGGTGTTTCCCGGAGTGCTCTGATCTCCTCATGTCCCAGCGATCCATGGACACCAAACAAGACTATGAAGATGGCGTTCAATCCGACGCCTCGCTAGATGACAGTCTACCGCGACAGCTTGTTCGGCCGCCGATCGATTATTCCTCCTTTGGCGCCCTTACCCACAGTGTTTGGGCTCGCTGGAAGAGTCTGTGGACGAAACGCTTCATTTTCTCATTCGTCGCTGGACAAGTGGTATCATTCTGCATCACGGCAACGAATATCACGACTACGGAGCTCGTGAACAGGAACTGGGCCCTATCGACCACCCAGACATGGTTCTTGTGAGTTAAACGTTTTCCATTTTCTGTTCCTACCAAACGTCCTGACCTGCCGCGCCACAGGTATTTCTCGCTTTTCGTGATCTACACCCCATATACCATGTACAAGTGTGCGTGCAGATCAGAGTTGACCAGGTGTATAACTCACAATGATGCACAACAGACGGTTTGGGAGGGTGGGGACGAATGGTCTGGCGTGACGGGTGGAAATGTATGTCCCCCGAGCGATTTGCTTCCTTCTTCTTAATTGCATCCCCTGCAGACCTCATCCTTGCCGCTTGTGACGTGGAGGGCAACTTCCTCGCAGTAAAGGTAGTTGATTTACGGTACGAAGACAGTTCAAGTTGACTGACAGGCTGTTCAGGCATACGTTTATACCGATTTATTGTCGTGCATGCTACTGGACGCGTAAGTGCGTCAGTTGCATGCTTCATCTGAGCTTACCCTTTCCAGCTGGGCTATACCCGTGTGTCTGTTCTTCTGTTGGGTTTACATGCGGACCAGATACCACTGGACACAATTGCTCGTGAGTGGCGTGGTGTTCTTTTGGTCGGTATTGACCGTTTTACCGACCCTTGTAATCATTAGGGTGTTCTCGTTTGTGTCGGAGGACTCGGCATGCTCGTCGCATCTGATATGCTAACGGATAAGAGTTGGGTAGCCGCCGATAAAGGCAAAGGCGATGCCTTCATGATCGTCGCCGCAACGTTGTACGGTTTCAGTGAGTTCTCAATCTTCCTCTAGCATTATATAGCTAAGACATCTTTCGCAGCGAACGCAACGGAGGAGTTTTTCGTTAGGAGAAGACCCCTTTACGAGGTTCAATCTCTGCTCATTATGCCTTCCGGTAGCTCACCTTCGTCATGACAGGTTGTTGGCCAACTGGGTATGTGGGGAACGATAATCAATGGGATTCAAGCTTCTGCTCTAGAGCACGACGCCTGGATGCAAGCCTCATGGAATGGTGCAACCGGTAAGTCTAGACCTCTCTCCTGCTCCGCGTAGCAAGGCACCTACTTCCATGTCAGTCGGGTTATTGTTGGCCTATACCGCCGGTGAGTACATGCTTCTGAGCACGCCGGGCAATTCATTCACCTAAGCTCTTTAGCCATGTTTATTTTGTATACCACTGCCCCGCTGCTATACCGCTCCGCTTCATCGGCGTTCTACAATATCAGCTTGCTTACCAGTGATTTCTACGGTCTTCTGTTTGGTACGTATTGACACCCCCATTCATGAGAGCTCGGATGCTGACGACCGTCAAGGCCTGTTCCTATACGTAAGTTTCACCCTACCGCGACGAAGCGCATTTTCATGGGTGTGATACAGCATTTTTCGCCGTTCTGGCTCTATTTCCCTGCTTTTGCTGTCGTCGTTGTCGGTTTGATCGTCTATTTCTGGCATGCGACGCGTGAGTTTCATCGAGCTTGTCCTGCGGTGCGGGGCGAGTACTGATGCATAGCCTGTCAAACTACAGCGGAGGAACAAGGCAAACTGGATCCCCAGAGGCCAGATTACCTCCACCACAACCAACCGATGGAAGTTTAGAGCCTTGTATCACGCCATCGGCAACGATATTCAGATTCTAGTGCTACGAATCCGAGATGTATGAATGTAAATGCGGGTACGGAGTACCGAGTACGTCCTGAATGAATGAGTATAACGTGGTGCAATCCCTCTGCATAAGTTCGGTGATAGTGATGAAAAGTGGGAGACATGTCAAGCACAAATGTCAGTGAAGTACCTCGGGCATTTGGCAGCGTAACCGGTCATCACGAAGTGGCCACGCGACCCGTCGAGGATCTCCGTCTTCGGTACGAATCATGGACGAACAACGTTTATCATTGCAGAACGAAAGGCGTTGTACTACAAAGCGATCACGACCTCCCCAACAACTGCCCCAAAGGCAGAAATCGGGTTGCGGAAGAGCTTGACGCCTTCTTGCGCCTACATTGGATACGTCATTGAACTCATTCGAAACACAGCGATTGCTTATGATATCCCAAACACAGCGCCAGCGACTTGTCTGCACCCTTCTGCACCTCGAGAAACGGTGAGGACAAGGTTTTGATGCCACTGGAATCCGTCAGAGTGGTTGGGGAAGAGGAATCTAAAGACTGAAGAGCTCTGCGTGCAATTCCAACGCTCCTGCTATCGACCTCATTCTCATCGCACCTTTTTCTAAAGGCAACGTTTTAAAGCGGCACCGCTTCCAAGAGCTACTGCCAGTGGACGTTGCTACAGCCACTATGCACCTGTCCCGATATCTACTTTAAGGGCCGCAATGCTGGACAGAGGGTATCGTCGCCTCCAAGCAGAGACTTGAAGAAGAGTGGTCTTTTCGAGCCGTGCACGTACAACTTTTGCATGCCATTGGCGCGGGGTTTACTGTAAGGAAACGAACGTGGTCAAGACGGTGGACGGTACGATGATCGCGACCGGAGAAACTGTGATCACGAGATTCGGTCGGGGGACAAAGGACCGTGATCAAACCTCATGACCGGAGGGATCATGGGAACCGCGACCGAATCAGACATAGCGGTTGGGACCATGATTACTCCAGAGATAATGAGAAGGAGAGCAGAGGAAGTGGCTGCAATG
The DNA here is from genome assembly GCA_038092975.1 of Chalciporus piperatoides. Lineage (NCBI taxonomy): Eukaryota > Fungi > Basidiomycota > Agaricomycetes > Boletales > Boletaceae > Chalciporus > Chalciporus piperatoides. Next base: position 1,553 of record JBBPRJ010000068.1, on the reverse strand, counting down.
GTCGGGATAGCACGAGATTGTTGAGATGGGTCTCAGTATCCCCCGGGTAGTTTGGTCTTCTCGATCAGACTGGATAATGCACTAATCAAGCATTGTCTACTAGGAGGAGCGTTCAGCGCTTCAGCGCCAAACACCATCGTCCACAGTAGTGGGCATGGCATTCATCCGACAATTATACGGTCCAACGACCTCTGTATGTTTAGTTTTTGGAAACCAGCATATTCACACATTCAATTTCATTTGTGCCAGCTCCAGAGAAGATCCGAAGTTCAACCTACCGGAGATTCGTGAGAGAGGTAAACTACCGACGAGACATGTGTGTACCCAAAATCTTAACTTGCTATCCATCAAAGATCATTTACACGCATGGCAAGGTCTTGTGGCCTCACACGGTGGCATGACGCATAGGGACCAGTAGTTGTTTGGATTATCGAACGTATAAATTCCCTCTGAGCCTCTCACTGACCTCCATTGAACAAACGCTCCCCCGCGTCTCACCGAAATGATGCTCATTGCTAGCTTCCTCGCACTTCTGTCTGCTGTCCATGCGGTGACCGCACAGACAACCACCGCCACGGCGCCAACTGCGACCTCTACCGTTGCATTGAACGATGCCGCCAAGGCAGCTGGCAAGCTGTACTTTGGGACAGCTACTGACAATCCAGAGTTAACCAACACTGCCTATGTCGCGATATTGAACAACACTCACATGTTCGGTCAACTTACACCTGGAAACAGCATGAAATGGGTGCGTGGTCCGCTTTCCCCCCTGAGCATATGTGTATCTCGTGGCCAATCATCCGTAGGATGCCATTGAGCCTGAGCAAGGTACCTTCGTCTTCACCGGTGGTGATCAGATCGTCGCCCTCGCGGAAGCCACCGGAAAAATTGTCAGAGGTAGCAAATCGATTCTATCATATTCTCCATCCTTGTGCTGACGGGCTTTTGACAAGGCCACAACCTTGTGTGGAGCAGCCAGCTTCCTAGTTGGGTTACTTCGGGAACGTGGACGGACGCAAGCTTGACAGCTGTGGTCCAAAACCATGTGACCACTGAGGTTTCCCACTACAAGGGGAAGATGCGAGTTTGTCCAATTTCTTTTGCTTTTGGCTAGGCTGACATGTGACTCTCGCCAGTTGTAAGTAATGCTTTTGTCTATTCATTTTGGAGGTATGTGTGTTGACCATACTCGCAGACGCCTGGGACGTCGTCAATGGTTTGTCGCACCTCTACCTTATATGCTTAAGTGTTAATTCCGGAGTGCTGCAGAGCCCTTGAACTCTGATGGAACACTCGCCGCTGATGTTTTCTACAATACAATCGGGAGTGGATATATCGCCGTTGCTCTCCGGGCCGCACGTACCGCTGACCCCAACGCTAAACTGTACATCAATGACTACGGTCTGGAATACACAGGTCCCTTCCATCTTTTTCTCCCATGTTCTCGAGACACCACTAATATTCCTCCAGGTTCCAAATTCAATGGTATGGTTTCCCTCATCAAACAACTCAAGGCCGAAGGTGTCCCGATCGATGGTGTCGGCTTCGAAAGC
>JBBPRJ010000067.1:0-20288 GCA_038092975.1 Chalciporus piperatoides | reverse complement strand
CAGGTTGCTTCCGGTGCAGCACAAAAGGTCTTTCCAACAACGCGCGTTTTCCTTCTCTCTTTTCCACGGATGGGTCCCCTCTACTTCCGTGGTGTCGCAGTCAGTGCTTCTCCAATATACTCTTGATGTTGAAGACATTTTTGTCCCTCATCCTGGGTTGCTTTTCGCGTCGTTGACCTTGAAAACCTGAAAACAGAAATGCCGAAGCCCGTAGTTGTAGAGACTGCCCAACTACGCGGGTATGTGGTCACTGTCAGACTGTCTTGTGTGCAGCGTTCAAGCATATTTGCGAAAATTCGCACGGGTTACCTACCCCTGTATGCTTGCCTTCGAGGAGAACCGCAAACTAACTCTAATGAACGACGTGTAGCTGATACAGTGTATGATGGGGCAGGTAAGCTATGACACGGATTTAATGCTACTCAATCTGACTACAAGCGGAAGGAGCGACACATTCTCGCTCGATGCGTAGTATTGCACGCAATCTAAATGGAACTGTCATGTTGGGTCAGCACCGTACCTCGAGAATCAGAATCAGATGTACCTTGAACCTGTTGGCAAAGGTTAGCTGGGCATTACATTAGGATGACGGGTTCGGGAACCTACCAATGGTTGAAATTCGACTCGAATTTCTTCAAGAAATCCCAACGTTTACCCATCGCTTGATCTCCATCGCCCGATTCCGCCGCCGACAGTGCTTGAGAGGCTGACTTGGTAAAGGATGACGAGTAAAGAGCAAACGTCGAACATGTCACGATCATGCGTGAATAGGCCTGTCGGACCCGTCCGTTAGTCTATCTACATAGCGCTTGCAAGAGTAAACGCACCCTGAGCAACTTCGCGCTCGTCAGCATACATTCCTTCAGGCATGTGTCCAAAAAATCGACATGGTCCTTTAACAGTTGGTCAACAGTCGTTACCTTGGCCAATTTCGCCTCCAACGAGCGCCAGTTGGGTTCCAAAACCTCGAACGTGACGAAAGCCAATATCTGTTGAACAAACGCCAGCATTCGCGCGCGGAGCAGTAGGACGCGCAATCTCCACTGTTCGAATTCTGGATGGCTGGGAACTGATTTACGCCACGTTGGAGTCTTCTGCTCGACCCACATAGACGCAAGGGACTGCTCCACGTTTTTGAGATGCAAGAGGAACCGGAAGATCAGTTGATAGCGAAGGATAGTCTTGCGCGAAATAACAAGTGAGAGTGGGAACTTGACCGTGTAGTCAAGTGCGAGGGCTTCAATAGCTGTAGGCGGCATTAAATCCGTGCTGTATTCCAGTGATGAAAGCCTCACCTAGCATTGGTTTCTTCTCTTCCTTGTCCTTGTCCTTATCCCGATCCTTCTTGCCATCTTCTTGGCCAGCACCATCAAGAGCGACGCCTTCACCTTCGTCACCTCCAATGACTCCGCTCACACTGATAACCTTGAGAAGCCACTCATATAGCCCCGTGCTAGCGATGCTGACTTTCACATCCTCACGGAAAGGTGCGTCTTCGCCTGTGAGAGCCAGGTCAAGGAGGCTCTGCAGCTTCACAATGCTAGCTGATTTCGCAGGCTTCTTAAGTTCTGTATAAGCAAGGTCGAGGAGATGGGTAAGAAACGAGGATTGCGACAAGAAGAAATATCGTTTCAGAGAGCGTAAGCGTGGAATCAGTTGTTGGTCCTGGAGCAAAAGTTGCAAGAGAGTGCGATTGGCGTGCGTGTATGCGTCTTCCACGAACTTGTACAACCTGGAATACGATGGGTTGTGGGTTGTGGATTGCATTTAGCGAGAAACTCACTTTTGGTCATCCATGGAGACTTGCTGGTCCTTCCGTTGCGGTTGGTTCGTCTGCACTTCGATTCCGCATTCACGTATGACATTGAGGTACTTCCCTGCGAGAAGGATTTTGTATTTCCATCCTTCAAGCAATGGAGGAATACATGCACCGCCCGGCAGTCTACCACCCGGAGCCCTCGGAGGAGGAACACCCGCATGTTGATGCTTCGACGACGAAGTTGAACCGTCACGCAACTGTTATAAGTTTAGTGGGACATCAGTAGCAGGAGCCTCCAGCATTGACCGACTCACTGTGTATCGCCTCTCCCAGTACTCATCCGTGTAATCCACCTCCAGGATGCCCTTACTAATAAATTTGCTCTCCTTGACAGAAAACTCCTCGTATGGGTCTTGTAACCTCCCGGTCGTTATCCATTCACGTAGCATTTCTGCATACGGAATTCCGGCTGCGCTTAACAGCGTACCATACACTTTACACGCCGTCGGATCTCCTGACATACTCTGCGTACGCTCATAGATAACGGCGAGCACCTCACCACCCTTCACAGGCACAGCCGAGCTCGTCGAGGATTTGGTGATCTCAGAGAGTACAGCCTTCAGCTTAGCGCCACCGAGACCGAGAGCTTCATCTCGTGCGTCTTGTTCCTCATCCGCCGAGGAGGAGGAAATGCTAGAGCCCTCCTCGTCTTCGGTGTTGGCGAGCTCGAGGACCAGTTGGTAGATCAGAGAGAGCGTATGGACAGTTGGGTGGACGTAAAACCAGAGCTTTTGCAGGGTGAACTGAGGGGAGGTGTTGAAAGCATGTTCGAGTTGGGATAGAAGGGTTTGGTAATCCTAGACGGGTAGCAATCGTCAGCGCTTTCCATCGGGAGATAAACAACAAACCTTCAACATGTCCCGTATGGAAGCACAGAGTGCATGATTAACGAGTCCAAAGTCCAAGTGACTCCGGCTCTCGACAAAGGCAGATACGGCGGTGTAATAAGTACCAAGGGGGAGGACGCGTTCTGTCAAATCTCGAAGGGACGGATCTAATGGAGAACGGTTAATGCAGATATCACAGCGAAACCTCAGGCATTGAAGCGATTAGACCCACCAATGGGTGAGGACACAACAAAACGGATCCCTTGAAGTGGATCATCATCTTCCGGAGAATAATCTGGATGGTATGTTATATGGGTGCCTTCAATGCCCTAGGATGTTTGGGTCGGTCTCACCAGGTCAGGGTCCCACCTTGTCACTCACCATCAAGACATAGAGTAAATCCTCCAAAATGACGGCCTCCTGTACATCGACAGGCAGATGATCCAATATATCTTCTCTTTCTTTTCCTTTGCTCTTTGGAGTAGGATTGGTTGCTCCGACGCGGGAATTCAAGGGTGCGCGAACGAATGAGGTTTCAGCAATGAATGACGATTCGTGACCTGTGGTGAATCTTCCATAAGGACGCAAGGAGACAGACACTGAAGTCACGCACTTCTTCCACGACTATCCCGCGAACCATGTACACGCGGATCGATGTCCTCGTCGATGTCCTCGTTGAGTTGTCTATTCCTCCTGACGGACGCGATCGTGCCAGTGATCTACATCATCAAGGATTCGTGGTCATACACAACTGAGCCGCTGAACACGCACCTTTGTGTACTCTTTGACAGACAATGTCAGGTTTTTCTTGCGCGCCGGATGTGCTCTTGGAGTGAATGGGTCCATGTTGTTGATCAACCGCGTAGGTAGACCCAAACTGTAGATCGGGCGTGACGCTTATTATATAAGCCAAAAACCCCCAAAACGACCAACCATCGTATTTCCCTACTTCCTTTGTACAAAGTGAGAATATGTCTACTATACGAGTAAAGTATGCTTGGATCAGTAGCTAGGTATGATCAGATTCTGTAGATATTGCTGTATGTGCAAGGGGGTTGCCTCAAATGCTAACTGAAGGATAAGACATGGTCGATTAATAATTAATCAAATAATAATTCCCTTCCTCCATGTTCAGCGCGAAGAGGATTCAGCAATTCACAACGCCAGAGACGCGTAAATGAGAGCGCCCGACTTCATGGTTCTCTTGCGACTCCCCTTACTAGACTGTCGTTGCAATGTCTAACATTTACGAAGCTGCGCTCGCTCAGTTTCCAGGATCCTTCAAGCTATGGAAGTCATACCCGCAGACGAGGATGTTATACGTGCTTGGTAGACTGGTTCCAAGAAACGGGCGGACGGAATGAATGGGAAGACGGCCTCGACCGCGTTGTTGGCTAGGATGAATGGAAGATATTTGTCGCAACTTATGAACGCGCTCTCGTGTGGTTGCCAAAGGTATGATCCTTGTTGGTACTCAATACACCATTCAGCTACCACGACTATGGCTGATGTATTTCACTATCTTTTCCTCTGTGCCCTCTCGCACACTCACGCGCGGGGTACGTTCGATGGTGCATTGCCGCCCTCCTTGCATTCCCGGAACTGGGTCAAATATCTACTATGGGCCGAAGGAAAAGGTGGCGCTACTACCGTCTTGGTGTTCCGACGCTATCTTGCTATCGACCCCAGCTTGACCGAGCATTACACCTCCATCCTTCTTTCCTCCGCTGATTCTGTATCGTTGCCCTTGGAAGCTGCGAAGCCTTTGCTCTCGCTCGCAAGGAAAGCTGCACGGGCTAAATGCGTCGGCCCCGAAGGCAAGAGTCTTTATTATTTACCCTGCGATTTCATCGACGTCGGTCCCGCCAGCGTTCCCGAAACCGTGTGACTTGGCATGCACGAATTGTACACACTCGAGCTCCGTTCTCATATCTATCAACGTATGCGCAGCTTTAAGTCCAATCAATGAGAATGATGTCGTCACATGTCTGTGAAATCGAACGGAATTCCTGAGGGAGCGTTAGAAGTCTTAGGTGGACTCGGTAAGACGAGACGGAGAGGCTGGTGTAACTTGAATGATGCCAGACGCTTGCTCATGAAAGCTTGATGTTGACAACGTTGGAGGCGGAGAATGATTGTAGGCTCTGAGTTGTGCAGGTATGTACCCCACTTCAAGTTTGTGCTGACCTCCGTAGTGAACCATCTAGTTTTTCAGATCTAGGAGATAGCTGTTCCTCGCCTAATGACTGTTATCTCGGTATTAGTATCACATGGCCTCCCCCGGGCCCTTATCTTGCCATGGGCAGTTTCTGTCGTGTTCATCCCCGTCTCCAACCATAGCTACTCACCATGGTTGAAACCACAGGCACTCTCGACTTCAGAGTCGGCGACGAGACTTACAAAACATGGTACAAAGTCGTCGGTGACCTTAAATCGGGTGTCAGACCCCTCGTCACTCTACACGGCGGACCTGGCATGTCTCACATCTACATGATCTCCCATACCGAGATCTACACTACCTATGGTATCCCCGTCATCTTCTACGATCAGATCGGTATCGGAGCATCAACCCATCTCCCAAACAAACCCAAAGAATTCTGGACGGTCGAGCTCTTCATGGACGAGCTCGACAACGTCCTGACCAAACTTGGCATCGAATCCGACTTTGATTTGTTGGGACATTCGTGGGGTGGAATGCTCGCTGCTGACTACGTTTCTTCGCGCCATCCCAAGGGACTTCGTCGTCTCATCATTGCAAACGCTCCGCCGTCTGAAGCGCTCTGGGCGGAGAGCATGAATCAGCATTTGAGCAAGTTCCCCAAGGAGTTCCAGGAGATGGTGAGGAGGCATGAGAGGGAGGGGACGACCTCGTCGAAGGAGTATCAGGATGCATTGCAGGAATTCTATAATAAGCATACGTGTCAAGTCATTCCTTGGCCGGAGGACCTCGTGGCGTCGTTCAAAACTATGGAGGAGGATCCGACGGTGTATACGACCATGTGAGTAATTGCCTTTCCGTCGGTTGAATGGCTCCGCCAATAGACACAAATTCGATAGGTTGGGTACATCCGAGTTCAACACGACAGGCACGTTAAAGACGTGGTCCACGATTGACCGTCTCCATACCATCACCTGTCCAACCCTTGTCGTCAACGGTGAAGAGGAGGGTGCACAGGACTTTGTCGTAGCGCCGTTCATCGAGAGAATCCCCAAGGTGAAGTGGGTCAAGTTTGCGAAAAGTCATTGTCCTTTCTGGGAGGACAAAGAGTATTACTTTGATACGATCGGAAAGTTCTTGTTGGTTTAGGGTCACCGGTTCTGTTTGCCATGAAGGATTGAGAGGGTCCTCCATCTTCGCTCTTCCACATTTCTACTCGCTCGCCAATGTATTCGTTCCTCTCTCTCTTGCTCGCACTTGCAATTGTCCCGCTCGGCACCCTCAGCATTTACGTCGAATATCAATATAAGGTAGGCGTCGTGCAAAAGCATCGAACATCACGTGCAAAAGTGTTACTTTGGCGTGACAGAGGAGAGAAGTCAAAATCAATTCACCCTGTATCAAGGGTACCAAAGTAGTCTAAGTAAAATATCAGAGAGACTCGAATCTGTATATTCCATAGAGCAACGAATGGAGCCGTGATCCCCGAGAGTTAGTTTTGGATTTTGAGTGAGCTGGAAAGCACTTGAAGTGCGAAAAAAACTATACTTCGAGTCCGACAAAAGTTCAGCTGCAGCCGAGGACGGTGCCGCGTTGCCGAAGCTCCAGAGACCGCATGGGGAGGCAGAAGCGCTGCCACGAAAAGCTAATCAGCAACGCTGCTGCTGCACGCGAAGCAAAGCGGGCGAAACTGCACAGTGCTGGAGCGAGTCAGCACGACACTCAGAATGTAGCCCCAGTGCTCGATCACGCACCGGTGAGTCCAAGTCCTTTAGCTTCGCCTCATGAAGACACTAATCCCTACCATAGACGTCATTCATTAATCCTGTCATTACAGTGAATAAAGAGACTCACCATGACTGTCACACCCTTTCCGCATCAAATACAGGTCCTGTTGATGGAGTTGAAGCATCCTCCGAGGTCCGAGGCTGGTTTGGGCATGAGCTGGAAACTTCGGCCACAGATATGGAGCTCCAGGAACTCGCTGCATACTTTTTTCTTCCTTCGAGCTCGACTCAGCAGGCTGAGCCAATTCAGATGCCTAACACCAAGTCCACGAGTCCTTTCAATATCCATGAATGCCTAGACCCACCATTGCTTGATTCCGAGGCCCAGGATTCCCCGCGGGCAAAGCTGCGAACCTCATCCGAGTCTGACCCATCCCGGAGGCGATCTGTTTCGTGCGAGGAGGTCTTTGATGAGGAGGATGACCTCATCGCTATCCGAGGCCTTCGATGGCGCGAAAACTTGACAAACCCATTCCAGGGGCCAACGATCCTCGAGGAGATTGACGTTGAGGGCGACGAGAGAGGAGAGGAGTTGAGGGAAGAGATGAGGCATTTTTTTGACGAGGAGTTTCAAGATCCTATCGGCTCGCGTCGCGGGACAGCTCACACACGCTGTCATCCCTGTTTGGACGATGAGACTGTCACGGAAGATGAAGGTGTCGAACAAGATGCCGAGAACCATGATGGAGCTGGGGCAGAGCATTCTCGCGACCACAGTGGGCTGCGGCGGCGTCCTCCAACTGTCGAGGCTGCAAAACTGGCATTAGTGGACCTTCGGGCTCTCCTAAAAGTTCGACGAAGGGATAGAATCGGACACTTTAACCCAACCTCTGACCCCGTCCTTGCCGAGCGCCTCCACGCAATGAAGGATTTTCTTGTCACGTTTACCGACATTGGAAATAATCTAAATCCTGTTGGGGGTCAGTGGGGGAAAGCTGCCGTGCAAACAGCACGGCGACAGGAGAAAGGGGACTGGTTTGCGCGACGGCTTTGTCAGTGGACAAGGCAATATATCAACGACCGCCACAACCTCCCGTTCCGTCAATCCAATCCGAAGGTCTCGCGTATCACAGACGAGGAGCTCGCTGCAGACATTAAGCTCCACTTACAGAGTGTCGGCAAATATATACGGGCTATGGACATCATGCATTTTCTTGAAGATCCTATTGTCCAGCAACGCCACGGGTTGAAGAAAACAGTCTCTTTGAAAACTGCTCAGCGGTGGCTCGGAGTACTAGGGTACCGGTGGAAAAAAGAGAAGCGAGGGCAGTATGCAGATGGTCACGAGCGGATTGATGTTGTGGAATATCGTCAAAATGTGTTCTTGCCCGCTTGGACGAGCCTTGAGCCTAGCCTGCGAACGTGGAAGCCCGAAGACCTCACCTCTGAGGAATCCCCCACTCTTCCAAGTCCCCCCTCTACCCAACTTGGCCGTCGGGTTGCTGTTTGGTTCCATGATGAATCAACGTTCTACGCGAACGACCGCCGTAAGGTTCGCTGGGAACACAACAACGAGGACGCGCTTCCCCAACCCAAAGGGGAAGGTGCTTCTTTGATGGTCGCTGATTTTGTGTCAGCTGATTATGGTTTTCTTCGATCCCCAGATGGAAAGGAGGCTGCGCAGGTCCTTTTCAGGGCAGGAAAGACACGCGATGGATATTTTTCAAGCGAAGACATCCTAAAGCATGCGCAGCGTGCTATGGACATCCTTGAGAAACACTATCCAGATGAAGACCATGTCTTCGTTTTCGACAATGCCACATCCCATGTTAAGCGGGCTGATGATGCCTTATCAGCCCGTCATATGCCGAAGAAGCCATCCGAGAAATGGGGGGTCAATGTAGCGATGACAAATGCTGATGGAGACCCCATTTTTGGTGCAGATGGCAAACCACAGAAGACGAAGATCAACATGTCTCCCGCACGCCTACCGAATGGAGAACCCCAGCCGCTCTATTTTCCTATTGGTCACCCACGGGCAGGTTGGTTCAAAGGCATGGAACAAATTCTTCAGGAACGGGGCTACAACACAAAGGGTCTTCTTGCGGAGTGCAAGGGATTCAAGTGCGAGCCTGGCCAAAAAAATTGTTGCTGCCGTCGCATTTTATTCAATGAGCCGGATTTCTTGAATGTCGAATCCCTTTTGGAAGCTCAGTGCCGTCGGCGTGGGTTCCGTGTGATCTTTTTGCCAAAATTTCACTGTGAACTCAACTTTATTGAGATGTGCTGGGGGTACGCCAAACGAATCTATCGTCTCAACCCCCAGTCTTCCAAAGAGGCTGACCTCGAGCGGAATGTCATTGCTGCACTCGCTGCTATCCCGCTAACCTCCATGCGACGGTAAGTGTTTATTTACTCTTGCATTTTCGGCTCTCACTCTGAGTCTTCACACAGATTTGCCTTGCGATCACGACGCTTTATGGCTGCCTATAAACATGGCCTCAATGGTGCCGAAGCGGCCTGGGCCGTGAAGAAGTTTCGCGGTCATCGAGTTATGCCGGAAACTTTGATGGCTGGCCTCGAAAACATGACACACCCCACCTCATGAGACATACAGTATATTCCCACTGGATTCAAGCTGCACATAGGGTACATAGAATAATTCATAGAGTACAATTCACTCTAATTCCAGTTTGATTCATATCTCCTTGCTTGTGTCGAAGCCGAGTGCAAATTCTATCTCCGCTATAACCGGCACTGTTGATAACCTCAGAAATGTACAGGTGTCACAGAGAGTCACCTCACGTGATGTTCGATGCTTTTGCACGACGCCTACCTTACTATAGACCCACTGCACTGCTGCCCCCTAGTTTCCCAATCAGAGTTGTAGATCTTGACTTCCACTTGCAAAGATGGAATTACGATCGGTGATGGAAGCTTTGATGTCTTTTTCAATAGCAGACATCCCTTCCATCAGTTCAGTGGAGTACCGGACAACTTCATCCCTGTTCAGCTGCATGAGTGAGATGTCATAACCACGCCCCACCCCGAGAATTCTGGTCGCATCGTCGGAAGCACTGCTGGCCCCCATATTACTCCATGGAACACCGCCCTTCATCAAGCAGGTCAGGATCCAAGTTTGCGAGAACTAGCTTGAGTAACAATGGTATGGTTTGCTACTAGTACTAGTACAAGACCCGAATTCTTGTGATAGACGACAACTTTATGTTTAAAAATCCTCTTGTAGTTGGGACGAGCCAAGGTGACCATTAAGACGAAATATGAAACGAGATCCGTCTCCCTAGCCATGATACCAGTTCCGCGGAGAGCGAGGTCCGAACAACCCAGGACTTCCATGGTCAGGAAGAAATGGGACGTGCTCAGGCGGTGGGGGAGGGGCCAACGAGGGATCGGCTGAAACATACATGTCAAAATAATCTGTCACCGGGTATCCTCACAAGAACTTACGCTCCCAGGCGGCCCATGGCTGGGCATCTCTGGATGCCGGAACCAGAATTTGCTCTGGCTCTGATCTGCGACTGGCACTTCGAAGTCTGACAGGCCGCCACGCCGAACGCCGAAGTGGAATTTCCGGCAGAGGCGGGTCAGTTGTTAATGGAGTTACGTCGGGAGAATAATAGGATGGCGATGGCAGAGTCCTGTGGTATGTTTAGTCAAACTCAGAATAACAAGTGTTACGGAACGAACCATTCAGGAGCGAACTCTCCACCTGATACGTGGCTAGATTTCACGGACAAGAGGTACCCAAGTTCACTGGAGCAAAGGTACAAATCAATAAGAATGTTGAGAAAAAGGGTGCGCACTGTTGAATACTTCTTCGTTCCTCCCGCAGCTTGCCAACCTCACCCAAGAGCAGTCGGACCTCAAGGGAAAGAGACTTGCTAAACTCATCGAGATACTATGACAAGTCAATTCGGGTTAACTCGCTGAAGTGAAAACTAATATGTACCCCCTGAACATTGTAAGGAACTTGCTCGCTAGCAGTGGCACGGACAACACCGATCATCTCCTCATATCGGCTGCTGCTATCTGCTCTCCAGCCTCAGGAAACGTTAAGGATCACTTAAGTTCACAGCGTGCTTCAGACACTCACTATCCGACAGGGCACCGAGGAATTCTCGTTGTTGCTCGCTCTGTCTGTGAAGTTCTTTGGTGAGGATTTCGATGCCTGTGTCACAGCTTCAAGCTACTGCAAGATTGAGAATCATCGAGCCTACTTACCAGGTTTACCCTCATTTGCTTGCCTGCTTTCTTCACGTTGTCTAGCTTCCCCTGCCTCCTTCACAAGCCAATACGTCATGCCTATCATTTCGTGAATCTGCCGATCCCGTCCTTCCTCTCCGCGCTGACGCTCTGCAAGGAACTGCTCCATCAAGTCGTTCTTCTTTTGCCACTGGTCCGCATATCGCTGAACCAAGTTAGTAACATCGGCTAACCGATTTCCCAATGACACAGCCCATTCCACTGTGGCGGCTTGTGTTCGATCCGCTATAAAACGCATTTCCGACACGTTCTCGAGTTCACCCAAGGTATGAGTAATCTCCACGGTAGCGGTAATTGTAGCTTCATGTTCTTCATCATGAACATGTTCATCTGCCATAGTACCTAGTCGTTCTCCATGGACATTTGGCGGCGGCGACGGCAACATAGTGGTCTGGGACGAAAATGACTGCCAATTCAGTCTAAATTATAGCAGACCTGAGGTGGAAGAATACCTCGGTAGAATGGCCTGTACCTTGATGAGTCTCATGCTGGGGTGCGAGGTGTGACGATATCTAAACTTGAGATCGATCCAAACAATAGGCGATACAGATGGCATACGTTCAATGGTTCCGGAACTTGGTTGTAGCTGGATAATGTGGAAATACTAGTTTGTATTGGCGTGGTGTCCCGTCGTGCCAAAACCGCGCCTGGAAGTCTTGACGAGGATGGGGTGGGTTGGTCATGTGGCCTCGGCGACCCGAGCGACTGCTTGTCAGAGTGACCAACATCGGAATAACTTGACTCTTGGGCGTTCTCCTGGATGCTTTGTCCTGTCCTGCTCGTCCTGCTTCTGTGCACCACTGGATCAGCACTGAAGGCACGGTCTCGAAGGTGGTCCGTTGTGAGTCTCACGCTGTTTGTTTGACCATTGTCTCTGTCAAACTTTCAATGCGATGCAAGCGCCCATCCATCTCTGTACGGTGGTCCCAGTGCGGCACGGAGATCGACTGTCGAAGTTCGGCCAACATGCGGTTGGTGGACTCTTGCCTTTCCCAAAGGGCATTTGTCTGATCAAGGATACGTGCCAAGATGTCATGGAGATTCGCCACCGTGATTGCCGCTTCTTCTGAACGAACAAGGACATCAGAGGCTGTTTGGCTCGGCGACACAGAGGGTGTATCAATCATAATGCCAGTCGACCCAGGAGGTGAGGGTGCAACAGAGTCGGTGGATGTCGATGTTGACGACAACCCAGAGGGACTGGATGGAGAAGGTGAAGACATTTTCGACTTCTCAATCCTGTACGTTGCAACTGACTCGGCCAAGGCTGTTGCGGGCTATAAAACTTGAAGGAAACACGCCACTCCGTCTCAAGTCTAGCGCCCTGATCATGAGAACTGATTTTAGCGCCGAGAGCCAGACAAACTCACGTAACCAATTCCCAAAGTTCGAGCGCTCGTCTCAGGCATCAGTCACCTCAAACTACTCCTGCCACTGGGTAAGTCGACATGCCCCGGGCCAGGAATGACCCTCCACCTCAGGTGTACGCCAGGCAACTGCTGCCCCTCGGAATGGGATATCCTCTTTGGACCCCAGAACTGGGTGCCCAGTACCTACGTTATCGTCAGGACGGACTAAGGATCGGCGATGTTGGCGTGGTCGTTCCAGGGAATGGCAGTTTCGACGTCTTTTTCAACATATGTTTGCCTCGCGAACATCCCTTCCATCAAGTCAAAGGTGTACCCAACGGTTTCGCGCCCGTCCATCTAGATGAGCTGGATATTGGATTCCAACCTCATGCCGAGACTCCTGGTCGGGTTGTTATGACTTCTTCAGTTACACAGACGGGCCAGCGGTCCAACTACGAATTCAGTCTCTCACCTAGCGAAGGGGCATTACTCATACTCCCTCATGGCGCTGAGAGTTACGCTCTCACCCAGCGACAACTTTTCGAGGACGTGGCTGAGCAAAACGGAAGGGAATGGTACAATTTTGCCCGGCAACGCCTCGGTCGCATCATCAGTGATGACTCCATCTATCTAATTACTGGGTTTTACAAATCGCGTTCTTGGTCCGTTGCCGCCTTCCATGAAATTACTGGAACAGCTACAGAATTTCCTGCCCACTTCAAGGCCGGACAGGACAGTGGCGGCAATACCACAGCAACCTACACGTGGGAGTCAATGCGTTCTCTCCATTGGCGTGTGGGGCCAATGGATGACTCGGGGATCCCCGATCAGAGCGTGTTCATCAGCGGGTTCAAAATCGCGCTCAGGGAGAACATTTTGGGTAAAAAATGGGTTGAAGTTGTGGTTGACGCGCCACCTGCTGGACCGCGACCAACAAAGTCCTTCGGTGGAAGCCAAGGTCGCTCTGGTGCTGCGAAATTTTGGAAAAGGCTTGTGCCGAGGGGCGGCAAGGGTAGAGGAGCCACCGACCAGGACGAGGGGCCAGTAGCAACTAGGTCCTCGGGCCCTAATGATGCGAGCGACAGTCGACTTGTGACAGTTACTCACGTACCAGAGACTCCCCAGGTCAGTTTGCAGCGTGTTATGAGGCGTTGTTCATTCCTGACAAGTGTACCAGAGCGTCCACCCATCTGACATCGTGAACCGCTATCTGTTGAGGAAGGTGCGTATGTGTATTTTGATTACAGCTCATGATGATCGATATCTGGATTCGCTGCGTAGGATCTTAATGCCATCATTTCTGTTACGCATGATAGTCAGTGGACTGTTTTACTGAAGAAGGTTTGTCGTTGATTCTGCACTAGTATTCGTCCACGCTTTATCCCCATCTATTAGGGGCTGCTGAAGCCAGAAGACCTTGAAGATGAACACCGGCTAGAGAAAGTAATCTCTGAAAACTACCGTTTACTCTCGCGCAATGGTAAATCGTGCATGTTATACTGCTATAACTACTCATCCGTTCCAGGCGTCGTATCTATGAAAAGTATTAGGTAGGTATCAATATAATTAACAACCGGACGTGTACTCATTTCATCATTAGTGATCTCTCTGTACGAGTCGTTGATCTCAGCGATGCAGCTCGTCAAGCGTGGAAAGCAGACAAGCTGATTGATGCTGAAGAATTACTGTCAAAACAGATTGTCCAAACCACTGGTTCCATTCACTCTATATTTACCAGCCGTGCGCTTATCCGTGCACGGTTGCAACACTGGGACGCTGCCTTACGGGATGCTGAAACGGTGTTTCTCCATTCCTTTCACGGAAAATGATCTGTAACTGATTTCTGCACGTAAAGTCGATCGGTATTCAATCATCTGCGACTGCTTACATTGCAAAAGGCTTTGCCTTGTTTGGCCTTGCGAAATATGGATCTGCATTGCAGGCCCTCAACCTTGCCATTCGGGACTGCGATGTCCACGAAAAAGACTTCGCGGTGCTCGTCAAGGTGCGTCGCGCGTGTGACCATGACGATACACGCCCACTCATTGTCCACTGCCAGTCCGTTGTATTATTTCAAGCCAAGTACCATGCGGAAAGCCTGGCTTGCATTGCCGATCTTCTTGAACACTGCCAGACAGATATCAAATCAACATGCTCCTCTGTTCAGGCAAGTTTTCTGTAAATGAACTTGTGTGTGAGAAGCCCGTATGACCCCTTCATTAGGCACAAATGTTTCTTTGGCTTGCAACCTCGGCCATGAAGAGCGAGGACTGCGAAAGAGCACTACAATTCTTGGAAAAGGCACGCTCGCTTGCGCCATTCGATGAGACCATGGATCTTGACACGATTTCCCTGGTATGCCATACGACTTCCACTCTTTTTCACAGTTCTCTTACTAGTTTCAGATATCCGGTTGGAAGTTTGACAACTTGCAATTTACTGTCTACCAGCAACATTGCGAGGGTTTATATTTCGCTGGACAGATCAAGGAAGCAGCGATCGCACTCGAGACGATGACGCAAGATCTCGGAGAGAACGTCAAGGCGAGGAAAGGCAATGCCGAATGGTTTAACAGTGAGTGATTTTCCCCCAACCCACGTCAGATTAATCTGCTGACAGAGTTCAGAGTTCCACCACCAATGTCTCAGGTCGCTCGAAAGCCTGGGTGACGCTGCGTTGTGGTCCCAAGACTACCCTGAAGCTATCGCCCAGTATTCCGCCGTCCTCAAGATGGATCCGAACACGCGAGATGGCATTCTTGTGAGACGCAGCAAAGCATACGTAGGGACACGAGCATGGGATGACGCTCTAAACGATGCCAACGAGGTAGGTTCATAGTGTTCCTCTTGCTCGAACTTATTCTCGATAAAGATGAAACGCAGGCGATAATATTGAACCCGTTATCCCCCCGGGGCTACGAAAGAAAATGTGATGCGTTACGGGGCTTGGAACGCTACGATGAAGCGATCGGAGCATTCAATAATATGATTTCAAATCTCGAGCAAATTGCTGAGCCACATAGTAAACGTGAGTGTTGACAAGATTTGACTACATCTTGATGGTTGACTTTGTCGCCCCTCAGAGTTGCGGCATAGAAACGACAACCCCTCGACCACGACATTAGATCTCCAAAGCTCACGACCACTTCCAGGACTGGATCCCAATTCCCCTGTTGAATCTGTCCTCATGGCAATACAAGATGCTGACATTAGTCGTGCCACCTACATATTGAACGCACTCCGCGCAGAGAGGGACAAGATGAACGCAGTCCTTGCGGGCCGTCAGACCGAAGCCTTCGAAGGAACCGACAACAACGGAGAGTTTCCTACCGTCACCATGCTCCCAAACGAGCAGGTCAGAAGAAAGATGTCCGTTGAAGAACGTGACCAGAAATTGCGCGAGGAGTTAACCTCCCTGGTGGGACAGAACCCGGAGCAGGATAAACAAGTGCCGGAGTTGATGAAGATGGTACTGCGGCTTGCTGATCAAGCGGTAGTCAAACTCCATGGAGGCGGGGAATTGTCTGGTATATTCATTCTCATGATGGCCGAGACAGTATGCTGAAATTGCTTACAGTACAGGACTTGCTCGATGAATTGCAGACCCATAACACGAAGCAAAGAGAAATCCTCGAAGTCCTCTCAGACTGTAAGCCTTTCATGCCCTCTCTTATTGCATGGTGATGATATTTACGTTACGAAGACTGGGGGGATAACGGCGGTGGTGAACAGGAGAATGATAGCGACAAAGAACCACGTAATATCCGGACGGTGCGCAGTCGCTCAGCCTTCCAACACTACGACTAACACAGACCTCTTACAGCTTCGGGACGAAATCCGCACCATACTTGCCGATGAAGTCAAGAAGACCATGGCTGACATCATGAAACTGGGCGAAGAACGTCGCCGTATGCAACAGTACGCTACCCCGCTTCCCTCAAGTTATTCCATACGTGATACTCAATACTAGTTTCAGAGAGCTTGGACAACTTATGACATTGAAATCCAAGTATGGACCAGGTGGAGAGTTCAATCCCGAATGGTTCGTTTCCTGCTTTCTGTGTCCACCGCCGCCTAACCAGATGGTGGTGATCCATAGGATTCCCCAAGGACGTATGCCACCTCCCAAGGCCCCACCTCCCGATACACCTAAACATCCAACAAACCGCTCGAGGAAGGGAACCAAGCCACCTGCCCGTGGTGATTCAAACAAATCTTCCGTAACTACACCGGGTTGGCGTACTATCCCGTGTGCAAGGCCGGAACCACCTCCACCAGTCGTACTTCCGGAACGTAATTTCTTTGGTTTATTTGGGCCTCTCACTCCGCGCGAGACACCGACCGCGTCGCCTGACGCTGGGCTAGCGTGGGACTCCAGAGCAGCCTCACCACAATTGGCACAACCGAGAGGTGAGTTTCATTAATAATTCCCGCACAATTCACGATGTTTATGGTGTTCTGATCCCGTAGCCGACGAGAAAGAAGTGTCTTCTTTCCCTGCCTACTCTCTTCTGCTCCAAGCTGAACATGATGCCTCCATGTTGCTCAGTCCTCCGCAATCTTCCTCTGCGAAAGAAGCCCAATTAGTGTCCTCACCTCAATCATATTGTGAGATTTGCGCTCAGTTATCTACCATGCCCGATCAGTCGTTCATCTCCTTTTAGCCCCTATCAGATCACATACACCTTTGTCAGAACTGTCTGAGGATTCCAAGGTCTACCCAAACCCCCAGGCAAGGCTGACTACTGATACCCAATATACCCCTCAAGGACCGTTTTATCTTACTCGAAGGGGGTAGATGTGTGATCTTCCGCAAGCGTTGTCGTTGTTTATTGTAACTTTGGATTGTCGCTGTCGATAGCAAGGAGCCTGTAATTATCTTTCTATCCTTTATCGAGTCCCTTCTCCGCACCTCGTGGTTCTGGCGAGAAGTTGATTGAAACCCTCCGAGTGTATCTCAAATGCAATCAGGGTTTATCAGTGTCCTGTAACTTTCTCGGAGAGGTATGAGCTCCCTCGGTTATGGCAATCCGAGTCGTCGACGTCGAGTGCTGACTCCGCGTTTTTTATTGTTTTAGCATGCTGTATGCATCTGAATTAAAAGTACCCGATCCCATCGCTGGGACATCCAACTCGCACAACGGTGGTCATCGGAAACTCCGCGATATGGCAGTTGAGGCTGGGCAAAGGTCCTAAAAACCACATTTGGAGCATGGGGGTGGGGGGAATGAGTGGTCGGGTCTGGTTGACGGGTTTTGATTGTAGTCGGTATATGGAGGGTCATGCTATCTACAATCCTAGTGCTTCTTCAACCAGTCAGGACCTGGGAAAGACTTTCAGTGTCTCCTACGTTAACACCGGTGTGACGTTAGCGAACTGTTCTGAGACACAGTTTCTGTTGCCGGACTTTTTGTATGTACTTTGTCCGTTCATGCAATTTCTTGACTGGCGGAGAAGCAGGCAAAGGATCAGACGCTGGGTGTTGCTTCACAATACTCTTTTGAATTTTTGATTTCCTCGTTCCCCGCGTATGGTTTCGTGGGGATTGCTTTCCAGAGCGTCCCTTTTATAACGCGACTCCCGTCTTCCAGAACCTCGTTAATCAAGGTCAGGTAGACGAGCCTGTGTTGTCATGCAAGCCCGAGTCAGCTCGCCGACTCTCAGTCCGAGTTGTACCTCGGTAGTGCGAACTCTACTTTGTATACTGGCGACTTCACCTACACCCTTGTCACCCAGCAAGTGAGTCACATCGTTGGCTATGTTGCGTCGGATGTGGTATTAGTTGTCCTAACTCCGTTTCTTGGACCTACCTATGTAAGACTCGCGCTCGCAGAATCGTTCAACCCCAAGTTAAGGCACGGCGTGGAGGCGTCAAGCGTCCTGAATGCATAGGGATAAATGGGGAAGACAAAAAGATGGAAATTTTCAAGCTGGAAGTATTGTATTACATTGTACCAGACACCGAATTCCTACCCTCGGCATTGAGCCATCATATCGTACATAGAAAGTTATACCTTGAACACTGTGTGTGTGTGGGGGGGCTTCAACGTGATGATGCTGAATGCTTCTCCCACTTCATATGATATGCCGTAGGAGTGGATCCATACTGCACTTGCGCTTGAAGAGCTCCAATAATCTGCTGGCTGGCAGACGGAATCACCTCGCGGTGGATGATTTCCTGAAGCGTTTGACGGAGAGATTGTTGTTCATCTAGGAATGGGAAAGTTTCAAGATTGATTCCGGGAGCATAGATGCGGAGGCATGACGCGTCCGTGGCGGATGTTCGCTGGCTATGGTGTTGATGGTAGGTCACCGTCAACTTCCTGGCCCCGTCCGACAGGCCCAAGTCGGCCAAGATAGCGACCCATGGTTGACGTGATGTGCAGTTAATGGAGTTGTCTGTGCGCAGGATTGATGCAAGGTCAGCGTTATTGGGATCCTTGCAAGCCTTGTCTGAAATGAAGATTTGGGAAACGCAGTCAAGGTCCTGCAAGTTCGACAGGTCGCGTGAGGCACCGCTCGATTGACTTTGCTCTTGTGTTGGCTTGAAGTAAATCGGAATCATTTTATCGATCAAGGGCTGATTATGGCAGCATTGCACCGCGCTCGTCCGATGCCAGTGTCGTAGCGTCCACTCGGCGGCCCTAGCGTATCGTCATGTCTCGAGAATGGGAGTACCACAACAACAAGCACTGAAACTCACGATAGCTGGCCTGAGCGATGCTTCTGCCAGATAGTCTCATCCATGGAGACCCAATGCGAAAAATTGACATAAGCATCCTTGAAATCGGATGCAGCTTGAGATCCAGCGGCTTCCCAGAACTCGCTCCCGAAAAGGAACTCGAAGTAGTCATGGACAGGAATCATTGTGCAGTCAATGAACTGGGAATCCCATTCTTGCTCGGAGTTCCCCTGCGGTGAAATGATTGGCCCGGACGGATGGATTTGACGAACAAGTAGGTCTTTGGCCAGAAGCCACAGCAGCCGGCTCACTAGCCCACCACCCTTGCCCAGATCAATCATTCCAATGCGGATTTTGCCCTCGAGAACCTTCAGGTACTCGGAGAACTGGTCTGGTGTTGTGTGTAATAACGATGCGGCAGCGCAAGACAGGAGCGGCTCGGAGGGGTAAGTCGTGTAGGTCCAGCTGCGGTCTTCGGTCATGGTGATACACACACAGAGGTGACTGGCTACCGATGATTCGACGTACGATACTGCTTGACGGTGACCGAGAGCAACGTTCAAGCAGAAGCGCTGACCAAAGAGAGAGAGCGCAAAGCTTGGCCCATCAGGTGGGCCAAAAAGTTTGTTCTCGGCGAATGTCAGCATTGACACGGCTTTCTTCCGCACATCTTTCTGCGATTTCCATCTGTGATAATGGTGAGTGTGAAGTCACCATGGCATAATTCGCAAACGTACAGCGCTCGGCCATAGCCTATGATATGATCCGCTTTTGCAACATCTGTAGCCGCGACCGCCTCCAAAGAATCGGCATTTTGGTCCCATCCGAGTTGACAATAGGGGGGGGAAGCAACTGCCCGTCGCGGAGCACTCTCATGGAGTCGGCTACATGGGTGCGTTAGATCAATGGTGCAAATATAACAGAGATGCAACGAACAGTAGGGACGCGGTGCAGCAAAATCTGCGACTTTAGATGACGTCGATGCAAAAACTACCCAGACTGGAGAATTTGTAAGCCTCTCATCTGCCGAGTATATGCTGATGGCTCTGCACAAGATGACTGATGGGCGATAAGTAGGAGTCATTGCACTCAAAGGATGAGCTTCATCGAGAGCGATGACAACCTTTGGGGCATTTGAATTTCCATCAAAGAGTGGTCCCAAAGCCTCTGTCATCCTGTGATAGGCCGCAGTCATAAGGTCGCTACCAGGCATATCTGGCACTGGTGTCGGAGCAGCATCTAAAATTTGACACTTTCAGCAGGGCATACGGAGCATGAAAACTTCTCTTCCCACCAAGTGATAGGTTATTCATTTGCTTTGCGGTATTTTCAACGGGATCCTCGTTTGCAAGGGGGAGAATCCGGTCCATGAAGTTCTAAGTGAAGAGCGTCCGCCATTGTCACGTCAATTAACTGATACCGCTTCAATCAGCAAGTATACCT